>ONZH01001346.1:0-43284 GCA_900303285.1 Rhinella marina | reverse complement strand
TTAACTAACAACAGCTACAAGCGTAGAAAAACGAGGAGGAGGTAGACAACAGTGTTTGCTTTTGAAATAGGGTTTTGTAGACTTCGGGTTTGCACAGCCCATGACATGACACTAGATATTTGGCTGTAAAATTATGGCCCGGCTAACAGCAACAGTGGGAAGACAGCACTCAGACTATTCTGACCTACAAGGCCTGATCTAATCACCAGCATCAGCAAGAGGAGTATGAAATTCGGATGTAATCCAGCCTTTATTCATTTTTATAAAGGTATTTTTTTGAACACTACCTGGTGACAGATTTGTCCTTTTGGGTGTCACCACCCCCCCAGCGGCACTAAAAACCCTCTCTGACATGACACTTGAGGCTGGACACGAAAGAAGCCCTAGTGCATAGTGGGACAGTTCCGGCCACTGTTGTAATCTGCCTGCCCAGAAGTCCAGGGGGTCTGAGAAGAGGCTTTGTGAGCCAGACTGCAGGTAAGCCTGAACCTACTCATTGAGGCGGGTGATCTGGGCCTGCTCACTTGGCTGAAGCTGTTGGGAGCCTGCAGAGAAAAATTCCTGCATCATACTCATTAGGCTTAACTGTCTGCTGCTGGTTGTGGCAGAAGGTGGATTACTCGGCCGGACCTCCTTCTCACACATGCTGGCAGCAGGCTGGGGCTGGCTGAAAGCTCTGGCCAGGTTCCTACATAGCTTCTCCCGCAATGAGACGAATTTCTCTTCCCTTTCCTGGGGAGGAAAACAATCCCCCATGTTGGATTAATACCGCGGGTCCAGAAGCATCGCCAGCCAGTATTTGTCAGTCTGCCTTATGTTTAGGATACGCCTGTCAGTGCGTAAGCATGTGAACATACAACTTGCCATCCTGCCCAGCGTGCCTGAGAGGCCACTTCTTTCCATCTCAGCCTCTCTCTGAGAAACTTCTGTGTCCCTGAAAGTCTCATCCTCCACCTGTGTCTCCTCCTCCTCCTCCTGGTCATCAACATCACCCTCATTAAAATCCTCCTCCTCTTCCCCCTCCTCTAACTGAAGCTCCTCATCCTCATCCTGCTCCACAAGGGAACTTTGGCGTTGGGGCTCCCCTACAGTGACAGCATGGCGGCCGGTAGACAAATGACCAGGATTTCCTTCCCCCATTGCCACCTGCTGCATGAGCGTGAGTGTCTTTTCCAGCACAAATACTATTGAAATTACGTCGTTCACACCGCAGCTGTCCCGGCTGATCAATTTGGTGGCTTCTTCTAAGGGCCTTAGAAAAGTGCAGGCATCTCGGATCAGCCTCCACTGCCAGAAATCAAAGCCGCACCTGCTCCCTATGCTGGAATATTCTGGCTGCTGCTGGACAAAATCGTCCACTGCTCTACGCTGCTCTAGGAGTCGCTGCAACATATGAAGAGTGGAATTCCACCGGGTCGCCACGTCACCTATTAAGCGGTGTGGCGGATGACCGTTTTGATGCTGCAGTTCCAGCAGAGCGTGCCGAGATACATATGAATGGCTAAAATGAATGCAAAGCTTCCACGACTTTGCCAGCACTGTGCGCAGGCCAGTGAATGTTTTTAGAAATCTTTGCACCACTAGATTTAGCACATGTGCCATACAGGGAGCATGCGAGAATTGACCCAGGTTTAGCGCTGCCACTATATTTGTCCCATTGTCACTCACTACCTTGCCCACTTCCAGCTGACGTGGAGTCAGCCAGTGCACTATTTGCTGCTTCATGTAATGCAGCAAGCGCTGGCCTGTGTGGCTGCTACTGCCAAGAAAAACTAAGTCTAACACTGCATGGCAGCCTTTCACCTGACACATATGATATGAAGGAGCGCAGGTAACTCGCTGCCCTGACGCTCCAGCAGGCGGACTGCCCGTGGAGGTGGAAGCGGATAGTTGTTGGGTGCTCTGCTGCAATCCTGGCTGGAAAGCACGTGGAGGTGCCAACAGCAATTGACCGGGTTGCTGGGGTGTTCCTGCCTCGCTGCCACTAAATACATTCAGCTAGTGGGCAGTAAAGGACATGTATTGCCCCTGGCCGTAAGCTCTGCTCCAGGTGTGCACCGTGCTGCAGAGAGACAGCTGCAGGGAGCGTCCAATATTCTCTGCCACGTGGGAGTAAAGGGCTGGGATAGCTTTGTTTGAAAAGTAATGCCGGCTAGGGACCTGCCAGCGTGGCTTAGCGCAAGCCATTAGCTCCCTAAAAGCTGGGCAGTCAACCAGCTGGTACGGCAGAGACTGCACAGCCAGCAACTTTGTCAGGTGACCGTTCAGTTTGCGCACTGTCGTATTACTTGTGGCGTAAAACTGCTTCCTGGCCACGCACTCGGCAATGGACGGCTGCTGAATGAAAGGAGGTGGAGACATGCACGCACTGGGCAACGATGAGGTGGATGTACTACTTACACCCCGGGATGCGGGCTGAGCTATGACCCTGGATGCGGCCTGCCTGACAGAAGGGACCCCCAGAGAAGTAACCAGCTCTTTACTATTATTGGGCTGCTCTAAATAGCCGGCATGATGCCGCTTCAAATGGTTCCACAGAGCAGTGGTCCCAACATTTGCGGCTTTCCCACGGCTCAATTTCTGCTTACAGAAATTACACATGGCCATACTGCTATCCCCCGGCATAGTGGTAAAATACTTCCACACACCCGACGTGCGCCCTCCACAGCTGGCCAAGCTTCTCGCACGCTTAATTCCTGGTGCCGGCCCCACTATATTTGGGGTCTCGCTAGTTTCCAGGGAAGCCCTGGGCCTAACTCGCCTCTGCCCTCTGTTCCTGCCACTACTAGTACCACCCTCCTCCTCTGAGCTCAAATCTTCCTCCACTTCACAGGTCCTCTGGCCTAACACATCAGATTCCTCATCAGACTCCTCCACAACACATTTTTGCAAATTAGGCTGTTCCCCACCAACTGACAATTCTGGGCAGTCCAAAATCTGACTGCCCTCTAAGAAATCCTCAGGGAGGCTGTCCTCTATAACCGCCGGATTATAAGTTGGGCTTCAGTGGCTTTTTTTCCTAGAAATTGCTGAAGGGACACCACTAGGAGGGAACACTGAAGCCCGAGAGGTGGCAGAAAATGACGGGGTTTTCTGGAATGGAATGGTGGAGCAAGACGAGTCTGACCCCTGGCTACATATGGACACTGACAGCAGATCATCCGGCTGAGACTGAGATGAGCATGCCATCCACTCCACTATCTCATCTGCTTTCTCCTCCACTACAACGTTGCGCCTTGGTGGGTTAGCCCGGTGGAACAACGGCCAAGTATTGGGAATATTACTAGCAGATGCTCCGGCTACAGGTCTTTTGGCACTACTGCCCTGTGCCACCTTCTCCTTTTTTTTAAAGCTCAAAGTCTGGCTGGAACTGGACCCCTTTTGCTTATCCATGCCAAAGATTTTTTAATTCACTCTGTGGCCCTGCAGCTGGTCTTTGTCCCTGTCTCTCTCTTTCTCTCTCTCCCTGCCTGATTATTACTAGCCCTGACCTGGCCCTGCACTTGTCCTGCAGTATCTCTGATATATGTATGATAGATTCCCACTACAATTACACCCCAGTTAGAAGAACACAGTGTCTCTGAACTTCACAAATTCACAACAGTGCTTCTGCTCGCCTCAGCAGTCGCAGCAGAAATTAAGCGTCACTGGCTTACTGAGCCTGAGCCAATCAGAGCAAGCCCAGCCTACTAGGTCAGGTGACCGCTTTCTTCCCGGGCTTTTGCGCACAATAAACGAACGAACAGTAAAAGATTGCTAATAAATTGAATTCTTACGCAACAGCGTATAGAGTAACTAATTTGTACGCAATTGCGTATCATTTAGAGGACAAACTACGTAGCGAATGCGTACAAAGCCGAAGTGAATCGACTAATATTCGGATTCGCTTCGCAGCTGAAAAATCCCAAGATTCGATACGAATCTACATTTCATATTTCTTCTTAAGTTCTAAGGCAGATGGAGTAGATAAAAAGGATGTGTCTCTCACCATGTCCCGCATGATACGTTCCTCATCCTCCATGGAATAGGAAAAGACCTCAGAGTGAATAGATCTCGTAGTTTGAAACATTGTAGGTGCTGAGCTGTATAGTCTACGTATGTACGATAGGAAAACAAAACAGCAGCACCCCAAAGATGCCAGGTCCTAATCCCTCGGTATAATTCCGGACTAGAGAATCCTTGAAAGTAGTGAAAGATGGACGAGGCAGCACACTGGACTTGAAGTGAATAAATGGATCTTTATTTTTATCCTGATTCAAATTAACCCTTCTGGGGTGGATGACCCAGTGGATATTGCACCTGAATTTCCATTTGGAACATTGTGAGCCTCTCTATTTAGTTTTGTAACCTGGATCTTTATTTCACCCAGAAAAAACACATTTCAGCTCTCTCTATGGAGCCTTTGTCAAGCAGTGAACACAGTGCTCAGTGAAAATATATATAGGCAAGTAATACAATTAACATGATTACCCAAAACAAATTAATATTATCAGACATTAGCCAGAATGAATAAATAGAGAGCGTATAACACACGTATAATTAAAAATATGATTGTGAACATTCTTATAAAAAAAGTTCCCGTAAAATTACACATATACCTAGTGTAAATACTAGTGTAGTACAGTGATTGCCAATAATTGAATGAATCAATACCAGGTGTAGTTAAAAAACATAATTACATAATATGTATACGCTGTATACGCTGTATACCTTACCAAAGACCACATGGATCCAGACGGCGTCCCTTAGAGGCAACTGCGCTTGCGTATGAAAAACGAAAGCGCAGACTAGGAAGCGGCCGCGTCATACAGCCGGCGCATGCGCACTAGCTCAACAGGGTCAGCGCACATGCGTCCCGCTGCATCCAATTGCCAGTAATGGAAATGGAGCACAAGACCTTAAAGAAGCCACCGCGCTTGAGCAGATCAATGTAGTGCCATGGCAACCATAACATAGACAAGGGTCAAAATAGGTTAGACAAGGGGCAAAATACGGGAACTACTGTAAGCAGCATCCGTCCCGGCGTTGAAACCTGGGGTGACCGGGAGTACACCAGTGACCCGATCGTTACCCATACGTCAACATACAGTCATCCCATTAACCCCTATGTCACTACCTCATTGTGGTATGTGTACATAGGGAATAGATCCTGGCCACACCAGGAAGCACATATATATATATATATATATATATATATATATATATATATATATCCCCATAGTATGCATAGTATGTACAGCAGTATACCGATCTGAGAAGTACAAGGTATAATAGTGCAGTGTGTACAGATATATATATCCTGGCCTGCAGCTAAACTTTAGGGAGAATGTATCTCAGTGTATGCAATGCGTATCTAGTCCTTTCTCATAGAGAAACAGTTTCTGTGTATCAGAATGACAAAGGCCAAACAGGGACACTAGTGGCCCTGTAACAGACTGGTAAAGGTGGCAACAGAATGAAGAGTCACAATAGTGGCTCCGGAACAGAGTGGGGAGTGGAGGTGGCAGCAGCTGTGGCAGTAACAGCACAAGATGGTGGCAGATCACAGTAGGAGCACATGACAGAAGAGGCAGGAGGCGTGTGGCATTAGGAGGGTGGCAGCATCAAAATAGTGGCAGCAGCATGTGGGCTGAAGTAATGAGCAATTTGTCACAATGTTGTGGTGTGGCAGAAAACTACAGTCAGAACATTACTGCCAGAATTATCTAGGCTGTTGCATCAGGCACCCGTGTCTGGAAATTCTGGTTGATCCATGCCTGATTCAACTTTATAAAGATTAGTTCCTCAGCTATGCCACCTGTCGCATTAAACACCCGCTCTGATGCCACATTACAGGCTGGGCAGGAAATCTTGCCCAGAGCAAACTTGGCCAGTTGCAGCCACAATTCAAGTTTGGCTGCCAAGTAGTCCTGGGGATCTTGGATCTGGGGTGACAGGGTGCAGTCCAACTATGTCACCACCTGCTGTTTCAGGTTCTGCTCCATGTCCTCTTGCTGTTGGGTGGTTTCTTCAGTAGGTAGCTGAAGAAAACTGCTCATCAGAGACTCAAGACTTAAAGGGGTTGTCCGGGTTCAGAGCTGAACCCGGACATACCTTTCAATTCACCCAGGCAGCCCGCCTGAACAGGGCATCGGAGCATCCTATGCTCCGATGCCCTCCTTTGCCCTGCGCTAATTAGAGCAGGGCAAAGGAATTTAGCCCGGTTCCGGTGACGTACCGGGCTCTGCCAGGCGGAGGCTTCCGCCCAGCAGTGAGCCCGGTGATGTCATCGGCACTGATGGGCGGGCTTTAGCGCTGCCCTAGCCATTCAAACGGCTAGGGCAGCGCTAAAGCCGGCCCATTACGGCCGGTGACGTCACCGAACTCACCGCCCGGCAGTGAATGTTTGCAAACAAAAGAGCCCTTGCCCTGCGCGATCCAGCGCAGGGCAAGGGAGGGCATTGGAGCATGAGATGCTCCGATGCCCTGTTCAGGAGGGCTGCCGGAGTCAAAACCTGGGTATGTCTGGGTTCAGCTCTGAACCCGGACAACCCCTTTAAGTTGCTGCTGATGGAGCTAGTTATGTATAGTTCTGTATGCACTACTAGTTGTTTCCTGACAGGTAGACTCCTGAGTAGAAGACTGTCTACTAGTGATGAGCGAACATGTTCGGCAGAATACACCATTTGGCCGAACATGACGGCGCTCGTGACCTGCCGAACACCGCGTGTGCTCCAGCGCCATGCTCGAGTCTCCTCCCCTCACGCTAATTAGCCAATTAGCTTGCGGGGACGTTCTGGCATTCACTGTAATGCCAGTAGCCATGTTGGATACTGGCATTACACTGATTGGATGGCTGGGAACGCGTCATCGCAAGGAGGGACTTGTGCAGGGATAGAATTTCTATAGGCAGGGTTAGTATCATTGTTCAAAAGACACAAAAGTCTATTGTTAAATCCTTATGCATTTTTTTTTTGGTGGCAAAAAGAACCCAAGTGTGCCCTGTCAGTAACACTAGGTGCACAGCGTATTAGAACCGTTCAAAAGTCTATATAACTGACATTCGTTGTTACATTTAATACCGTTAATTTAGGCTGCAGTTCCTCATTTGCGCCTGCAGTTTAATTTAAGCAAGTAGGGAATTAAACTATAGGGATAGGATTTGGGTAAGTAGAAAGATTGTTTCTGTTCCAAAAAGACCAAAGTCCATTGTGAAAAACGTCTGCTTTTTTTTTTTGGGTGGCAAAAAAAAACCCAAGTGTGCCCTGTCAGTAACGCTAGGTGCACAGCGTATTACAACCGTTCAAAAGTCTATGTAGCTGACATCCGTTGTTACATTTAATACCGTTAATTTAGGCCTCAGTAGAGTTGAGCGAATCGATTCGTCGATTCGTTGATTCGTATCGAATCTTGGGAATTTTTAGCTGCGAAGCGAATCCGAATATTAAGTGATTCGCTTCGGCTTTGTATGCATTCGCTACATAGTTTGTCCTGTAAATTATACACTACGTATAAGTTACTCTATACGCTGTTGCGCAGATTCCTCCCTGGTAGTTACTCTATACGCTGTTGCGTACAAATTCAATTCATTAGCGATGCAGACTCTTCCCTGGTAGCTCCGCCCCCTTCTCCAGCGCGCGAGGAAGACGAGGCAACTCAGGAAATTAAGATGGCGACACAACGAGGCCCTGACTGGGGAGGCATGGTGTGGGGCACCGACCCCTATGAGGAGAAGGAACCAGAGGAAATCTATGTCTATCAATATGTCCGGCAGCCTAAGAAGTCGCTTGAGGTGCCCACTGAGGTGTTCACTCCGCTGGCTGACACGGCGGAGGCGGCAGGAGTTCCCGCTCTGCCGCGGAAAGACTACTCCCTTCGGCAAAATTCAATGGTCCCCGAGGCTGTCACCCGGAACGCCCTGACCCTCTGGGAATACAAAAAGTTGGTAGAGGAGTGGGTTGTGCAGGTTTTGGAGCACCCACGGTCCGCTGACCCTAAGCTGGAGCACCGAAGGGGTACCGTTATTTGGTTCAGTGTGGAACAGGGAGTAGGTTTTATCGGCGATGAGGAGACAGCGGAAGAATTATACGTAAACCGCCGTTCTGTAAAGCTGCCGTATCTTCCGCCCGTCCGCCACAATCTCCACGCAGGAGATTACGTGGAGTATACCCCCATGAAGAGCCTCCAAGGCCCCTTTGCTACTGGGGTGAAACTCCTTAAGTGACCAGCTACTCCTGCAGCGCCCCCGGAAGACTGGACTAAGGAGGCCCGGTGTTCCCATGAGACCAATGATGGGACTCTGCAATCTGAGGAGAAATCACAAGCTCAGCTGGAACCCCTGATACCAGATTTGCCACCGCCGCCGATCCTTCATGTGGGACAGATGACAACCAACAGTTTTGTGTACCAGCCATCGGTGGTACAATACCAACTGCCATGGCAGGTGCAGACAGCACAGTCCGCCGCTCGCGGAAGACCGTTACCAGAGCCCTTACAGCCGGAGATTCTATCACCTTGTATGCCGGCGGGAGGATCTGGCCACTACAAGGTAATGGGCAAGGCCCAAGTTGCCACAGCCCTCGCCAGTGTAACAGCCCGGTCACTACCAAGACCATCCCCGAGAGGTCGTGGGGGTCTGCTGCCGCAGCCAGTGTCGTTTTCATGAGGCAGGAGCGCCCTCTCATGTCTTTAGGCTCCAGCAGCAGTGAAGAGGACCTGCTGGCCCTTAAGTAAGGAATCGGATCCTGCAGCTTTTATGGGAGCCACAACGTGGACTTAACCTGAAGGGTGAGCACTAGTTGGCGTTTGTTTTTATTTTTGTTGCCCTGCGTTTGTCCTCACCCAGGTGGACATGGATTGTCAGGACTCCCCCCATCAAAAAAAAAGTTTTAACCAAGTTGCGCATACGTGCGCCTCATCCCTTTTTTACCCCTTTTCAGGTTATTGGGGAGCCCCTTGAAAGAGGGTTTTTTAAGGAACCTTTGCTGCTATTTTTTACCCATTTGGATTACAATTTTACCTATGTGGATTGCAAATTGCAACTGAGTTTGGGACTCTGCTCCAGTTCTATGACAAGCGTCAGAAGAAAAGAGACTTAAACGTGTCCGTGAGCATACTAGGTAGGTGATATTTAAAATGTTTACATTATACATATAATGTATTTGCACTATATTGTTTGCACTGGATTGTTTGCACTAATGTTTTTACCTTTCAGCAACGTTTTCAAGTATGTTGCCCATTGTGTGTATGTCTTTACAGGTACCGCAATGTGTCCTCATATTCACTTTATTGTATGGTGGATGGTTGTACTATGCACTTAGCCGGATGGATGGTTGTACTATGCAGTTAGCCGGATAGACAGCACCTTACTTGTTCTACATCAAATATACATACTGCCTCTGAGGGCGATTTCAGATCTGACCATTTAAGCTGGTTCTGGCCCGGGGTCCGCAAGGTGTCGAAACGATTGCGCAAGCCTCGGATCACCTGCTGGATCACCTCCTTTTTATGCTGGTTCGGGTGGCGGTGTGTGCCATCATAATCCGTAATCCTGGCGGTCCATCAGCCGGACTATGTATTTCAGCTGTGCAGCAGAGCTAAATGATGAGGATCGTCTGGATGCCATTTTGAATATTTGCTCTGCCTCTGAGGAGTGCACGCCGCGGCCTCTCGTCACATGTGCCTGCGTATTACGTAATCGCGTAGACAATAGTACGTTGAGGATTCGTAAGCTATTTGTACGCTCATGCGTACGTCTTCTAAGAAGTTGCGTACATTTTTTAAATGAACGTTTGTTATTAGTGCGCAAATGTTCGCTAATAGCACATAATAACGTATATATTTTGTACGCAAATACAACAAATCTATTCGTCGAATATACAAATCGTAGGAAAAGTTCGGCGAATGTTCGGCGCATCATTTTTTGAATGATTCGCTCATCTCTAGGCCTCAGTTCCTCATTTGCGTCTGCAGTTTAATTTAAGCAAGTAGGGAATTAAACTATAGAGACAGGATTTGGGTAGGTAGAAAAATTGTTTCTGTTCCAAAAAGACCAAAGTCCATTGTAAAATATGTCTGTTTTTTTTTTTTGAGGCAAAAAAAAACCCAAGTGTGCCCTGTCAGTAACGCTAGGTGCACAGCGTATTACAACCGTTCAAAAGTCTATGTAGCTGACATACGTTGTTACATTTAATACTGTTAATTTAGGCCACAGTTCCTTATTTGCAGCTGCTCTATAACGTTTGTGCATTCAGAATATTGGACATATTGATCATACAGTTAAAAAAAATCTGCACTAGGGATACCACAGCTCCGACAGTAGAGATGTGGAGAACAAAGATGTATCAGATAAATAGAATGGAGGAGTTAGCAGGTTGGGAAACCAATAACCGCCAAGGATATCTAAAAATCTGGTCAAGGTGGAGGGATTCTCGGGATTCAGAGTTGGCAATTGGAACATAGGACAGCAGATATAGCCTAATATTATCCAAGTATTTAGCTAGGTCTGCCTTTGAACGAAACATATCTAGATTAAAGCTTATTACGGTACATAGCAGAAAAATGGGGCTCACCGGTTGCACAAGTTACTTTGGTTATTTATGTATGTGTTTATGTCTTTGTTTTGGATGCTTGAATACCTATTGATTAATGTATCCAATGATAAGGTTAATAGGCCACATAGAACACATATGATATGTGTTTTCCAGATAATGTTTTGGAACATTCGCATCAATGTGAAATGATAATCTACACTTTTATTTATATGTACGGCCTTATGAATACAAGCACTGTTGTTACTTGTTGTCACTGGATGTTGACTTTAGATAAAAAGAGAATTTATTAAAAAAAAAAATCTGCACTACTGTAGTTGTGACCAAGTTGCATATATATATACTATACAATATGCGCAAGGCAAGCAGAAAGGGACCGGGAAAGGGGCGTGCTGCTGATGGTGAACGCAGAGGCCATGGCACAGGGCGTGTTGAAACTGTGCCTGCTGGTCATCCAAAACTCCTAGCTTCATGTCACAGTTTTCAGGGCGGCGCAAGGCACAACTCTTGTCTCCACACCAGTGCGAGCAGGTAGTGGGTTGGATTTCAGCTGATAATGCTTCCAGTCGTTTAAGCACCACCCTCTCTTCCACAAAGTCCAGTCTCAGTAGCCGAGAGTCTGGGCAACTGCATCTTCACCCTGATCCTCCTTCCTCCCTCCTTCCTCCTTCCTCCGTGGCACAAACTGTTGCTCTATGCCTTGGAGGTGCTGGCCTGCCCTGCCGCCAGCGTTTCGTCTGAGCGAGTATTTAGTGCCGCTGGGGGCATAATTACTGATAAGCGCATCCGCCTGTCAACTGACAATGCTGACAGGTTGACGCTTATCAAAATGGTCAAGGCCTGGATTGCCCCTGACTTCTCTACTCCACCAGAGGAAAACGGCTTAACATGAAGGAACCTTAAATCTGGCTTTTAGGGTGTATTGAATACACTGTATTATCATGTACCCCTTCCTCTTCTCGTCCTCTTCCTCCTCTTCCTCCATTATATGAAACTGCTTATTGGGCTGCCCTCGAAGTCCATCAGCTGGGCCTACACCATAATTTTTTTGCCTGTCAGCTCACCAGCAGGCCCTCAACCATAATGTTTCAGACGGTCAGCTAAGCGTCATGTCAAAAATAATTTTTAACACACTCAGCTCTGCTTCATGTCACTTGTAATGTTTCACACGTTCAGCTAAGCGGCATGACAAAAATAAATTTTAACACGCTCAGCTCTGCTACATGTAACTTATAATGTTTCAGACATTCAACTAAGTGGCATGTCAAAAATAATTTTTAACACGCTCAGCTCTGCTAAATGTCACTTATAATGTTTCAGACGTTCAGCTAAGCGGCATGTCAAAAATAATTTTTAACACACTCAGCTCTGCTACATGTCACTTATAATGTTTCAGACGTTTAGCTAAGCGGCATGTCAAAAATAATTTTTAACACGCTCAGCTCTGCTTCATGTCACTTATAATGTTTCAGACGTTCAGCTAAGCGGCATGTCAAAAATATTTTTTTACACGCTCAGCTCTGCTACATGTCACTTATAATGTTTCAGACGTTCAGCTAAGCGGCATGTCACCCTTAAATTTTTTTTATGGTCAGCTCGGTAGCAGCGTGACAACCTTAAATTTGGGACAGTTTGATGGGCAGCAGCGTGTCAACCTTAAATTTGGGACAGTTTGATGAGCAGCAGCGTGTCACCCGTAAATTTTTTTGACGTTCTGCTCGGCAGCAGCGTGTCAACCTTAAATTTGGGACAGTTTGATGGGCAGCAGCGTGTCAACCTTAAATTTGGGACAGTTTGATGGGCAGCAGCATGTCACCCTTAAATTTTTTTTTAACGTCAGCTCGGCAGCAGCGTGTCAACGTTAAATTTGGGACAGCTTGATGGGCAGCAGCGTGTCACCCGTAAATTTTTTTGACGTTCTGCTAGGCAGCAGCGTGTCTTAAATTTGGGACAATTTGATGGGCAGCAGCGTGTCAACCTTAAATTTGGGACAGTTTGATGGACAGCAGCGTGTCATATGTATTATGTATCTCCGGCGAGCGCATTTATTTAAACCCTGACCATTAGGTGAGTCATTCTGTTTAAGTCATCTACAGCACTGACCATCGGACCCACTTCCAGATCCTGGCGAGGCAAGCAGCATATCAGGGGCTCACGTAAGAGGTCGCTTGACCAAAATATACTTACCTTTTGCACCAACCTTGCAGTAATGGCTCTGAGGATATAATCTTTCATCTGAGGGGCCAGCATATCATGCTGGTTGTGCGGTTTGTCTCTATTTGTTTGGGACTGCAATAAGTATTAGAACGAATGCCCCACCTTATCATTGATTTATACCAGTGACTGCTATGTTTGTATCAAATTTGGTCCATGGTTTACTCTGAAGTATTATCTATTTTTTTGTTGTATTTATATTATCACACGATTTATTCATGTAAATTACCTATATATTACCCCCTGATGAACCTCCCTTGAGGGGAAACGCGTTGGGATTTCTGATCTAGTAATTTTTTAGGGAGAGCAGAGGGTCAGTCAGATTAGGTATATTAGGTAGAGACCAGGGAGCATCCACCATCAGGATTCATCCCTGGGTTGAGGGGATAGATATAGGTGCTACAGTAGGGACGGTTTTTCCCTTGCACCCATCCCCCTCATTTAATACCTCGATTACCTGGTCTGATTGCCGATGCTCTTTTAGACATAGATGTAGTCATCTTCGTATTTTTTGGTATTTTTTGTAGATTAGTATGCTTTATGGGTACCTGTGCCCGTTATTGGCGTAATTTGGATATACTACTTTATATAATATGTATCAATAAATGTTAAGTTTTAGTGTTACAGCTTTTCTGTGCGACAGCAGCGTGTCAACCTTAAATTTGGGACAGTTTGATGAGCAGCGTGTCAACTTTAAATTTGGGACAGTTTGATGGACAGCCACGTGTTTACCAGAAATTTGGGACAGTTTAATGGGCAGCAGCACGTCACTCTTAAATTTTTTTTAACATCAGCTCGGCAGCAGCGTGTCAACCTTAAATTTGAGACAGTTTGATGGGCAGCAGTGTGTCAACCTTAAATTTGGGACAGTTTGATGAGCAGCAGCATGTCAACCTTAAATTTGATGGGCAGCAGAGTGTCACCCTTAAATTTGGGACAGTTTGATCAGCAGCAGCGTGTCACCCGCAAATTTTTTTGACGTTCTGCTTGGCAGCAGCGTGTCACCCGCAAATTTTTTTGACATTCTGCTCGGCAGCAGCGTGTCAACCTTAAATTTGGATATTCACATATAGGGTAGAAGCAGCATAGCTGTACCTTAAAGGGAACCTGTCATCTCCGAAACACCCCCTGAACTACAGTAAGCGGTGTATAGTGTAAGTGATGCTGAATCCGAATATGAAAGTTTTATCTTCATACTCACTTTCATTCTGACGCTGTGCTCTAACAAACCTGCAGTAAAATGCACTCACTGGACTCTTTTTTGAGTCCTCTCCATTATGTGAGTGAGCACTTGAGTCCAGTGAGTGTATTTTACTGCCGGTTTGTGGGAGCACAGAGTCAGAATGGAAGCGAGTATGAAGATAAAACTTACATATTCGGATTCAGCATCACTTACACTATACACCGCTTACTCTAGTTCAGGGGGTGTTTCGGAGATGACAGGTTCCCTTTAAGAAAGGTTATATATGTCCATTTATATGAAGAAATCCTTGATAGGGAGTATAGGGTGCACCCTATACTCCCTTTCGAGGATTTCTTCATATAAATGGACATATTTAACCTTAAATTTGGGACAGTTTGATCGGCATAAGTGTGTCACCCTTAATCTTTTAGACGTCAACTCAGCAGCAGCATGTCACCCATAATTTTTTACATGGTCAGCTCAGCAGCAGCATGTCACCACTATTGTTTTTGCGTCAGCAGCAGGCCATCAATCATAATTTTTCAAGGGTGTGTCTGATGCACTCCTTTATGTGTAATAAAGGGGGTATTGGAGTGCCTGTTCCTTGTAATTTTTGGCAACCCTTTCCCTTAGTGCATAGGCTTTATGAGTGTCGGAGTCCCACAATTACCACAATTACCACAATGTGAATGAGGCCCTCCTTTCTATGATATACCGGTTGTATGGGAGTGCCTTATCCGTGTAATTTTTGGCAGCACTTGCGCTTAACGTACAAGTAAATCTATGTTTCCTAACAATATTTCCTGTAAAATTGATGTTATCTTGGGTTTTGGGGGGTATTTTTGTCATTCCGTAAAAGTGGCTTAATAGTCGTCCATCATCTTATATAGCAGCGACTTCGGTGTCTAAGATGCATCCAGACATCCTCCCCATGCTGTTCCCTAACCATTTCTGTGGTGTTTCCACCATTTTCTGACATTTCCCTACAGACCAGACACCCTCCCCTCATCCGAGCAGGGGGTGCCTGGTCTTCTCCCATTGACTTCCATTATACTCGGGTGCTGGGCCGAGCACTCGAGCACCACCCAGTGTTCGGTCAAAGCACCCGAACATCAGGGTGCTCGATCATCACTACTGTCTACCCCAGGCGCGTTTGGCTCTAGCTCTCCCACTGCTTCCACACTGCTGGCTCATCAGCACGCTGCCAATCTGCTGATTTCTCATGGGCCTGCTGCCTCCCTCACACCCTGATGATGATGATGCCCTGTCTACATCATCATTCACCACTGCAATGTTGTTATTAACCTAGTTGTTGTGATTAACCTAGTTGTGCAATGCATTTAAAAAAGTACACTGGCTTGCGCAAGGTGCTGGCAATGTCTAGGAGATTGTCTTCGCAAATCAGCCATTCTTATTTGGCGAGGAATATTCCAACTCCTCGTTCCAACTCCTTGGAATTCAACATTGCACATGCCAGATAATCTGTATGAGCAGTGGACAGCCACAAATGATTTTGTCTTGCATCAGATTGCCTCAACAGGAAAAATTTGTTATTTTGAGGTCAGGCAGTGGCAGCTCATCTGAGATGCCTGTCGGGTGCTGAAGGCCTTCAAAGAGGCCACAAAATTTCTCAGTAGAGACAACTGAGGCATGAACAATCCCACATCCCTCATCCCTCACAGAGTCACCCACTTCCCACCGCCACAAGCAGCAGTAGCAGCAGCAGAAAGCAGCAGAAGCAAGTTCAGTCTCCTCAACATGATGGAGCAGTTTTTTCACCTGCCATTCCAGGCTGAGGCAAATCAGCAAGCAGAGACCTCCCACCTAAATGCCCAGATTCAGGTGTACTGTGCTGTACCTAGACTCTAGCCTGTCTCTGGCACATACCCTGTTCCCTGACATGGACTTGTGGGCAGGCAGATTAGAACAGTGGCCAAACTGGCCCAGTATGCTCTCTTTCTTGTCCAGTGTACAGTGTTGTTCTGTCTTCTTACACGTTCAAGTCGGACATTCAGCATAAACCATTCCTATCTTCCAAATAAGAGGACTGTTCTTTGTAGTCTAACTTGTTTATTGGTCTACAGGTCATACATATGTAATTGATTAAATATATATGATTGATTGATGGGTAAAACAGGATTGTTTGGTAAAACTACAAGAATACAATAACATGTATAAGTATAAAGCATAGATAGCATGTACTTTAAAGGGGTTGTCCAAGTTATTTTTTTGTTCTTTATATGTTTCTAACTTGTCAAGTATAACAACTTTCCCATATACTTTGTGTTTCTAAAGCTGCAGGTTTCTCAGAGTTCACTGAGGGTCACATGACCTGTGATTTCACCTTATATCCCTGGTCCGTGATGTTTCGTGTACAAGCCTCAGAGTTCAGATAACAGTCTGTACACGAGACGTCACTGGCCACGCCCCCTTTCTTTGCCGGGCTCCTGCTATCTGCTCTCTCCCTGGATTCCTTCAGATAAAACATTAACCCCTTCAGCCAGAACACACTGAGGGCTCAAGGCTTTATAACAAATAGCTACAGCAGTGAGAGGAGACAAATGCTGGGCAAGGAGCTGTAGAGGAATTGTATAAGAACAGGTAAGGAGAATTTCCTGTGTGTATCAGCAGTGTCATTGTACAGCTGGGACTTGTAGTCCTACACAAACAACATGCTGCTGAGTATCCCAGCAGGCCGACATGTACTCACAGCACTTATATTCACTGCCTTTGCAGAGAAGGAGGGAGGGGCAGAGATTGTTACTGTGAAGGTAGACCGGTCGAAATACTGAATTTTCCCCTCACAGTATTATGTCATTTGGATATACATGTATTTAATGCTATACAAATATATATATCTCAGCTTTGTAAATGCTTATGCAGCTGTATAGAATGTCTATATCCTGGTATTGTGTCCAAGATGCTGCGGTGCAGTGTCGCAAAGGAATGTGTGTATAATTTTATACCTTCTTATATTATATTTATATATACTTTTTATATTATATTTTTATACTTTGTAACTTTTATAAAGCTTGCGTATAATATATGTATATATTTAACTAGCCCAAGATGGCCCCCGTACTCTTATCAATATGACTTTTTCAAGCTAGTGACGTAGAATGGAATGCAACTTCTATCCAATCAAGAATGATATTGTTTGCTATTTGCATGCTTACGCCCCCTTTCCTTTTTGTATCGAATAAGTACGTGTGTTAATAAAGAAACAAGCCAGAGGCTGTAATGATTTTGCCACAGAAGCACGGCCAAAGGACTTAATACTGGAATCATAAGTCTGTGTTTTGTCCTTAATTATTGTGCGCACCCGTGTTCAAGACAATTCGGAATGACTGACTGAATTCCAGAAAGGACAGGTTCATGTCCACCTCAACATTATTACTGCATGTAAACAAAGGCCAGAAGAGAACCAGGGAAATGAGGAAATGTAGATTTTTTTTGCCTATAACTTGCTGAACTTAGTTATATATTGCTGCCCATCAGATTTACAGTGCTATATTTTTTTTTCCATAACTTGGACAACCCCTTTAACATTACATACACATTACATGAAGCATTTACTATAACATTACATGAAGGCACATGGTAAAATGGCTGCCTGTACATAGGATTATATGTCTAACATCTAACAGTTATAACTCCCTGAGTAACAACTACTGAAATAGAGATAGATCTCTCACCAGATATGCTTTGACAAAGATGGTGGAGTTTGAGAAGGAGACATGCATAGGACAGCTCTGTACTGGAGATTGTGGAGCTGTGTCCTGGAGACTGGAGACTTCTCTTTCCCAGAATGCCTTTCACTTCCACAATGCAGTAGTCTTTGTAACAGGAAAAACAAGGTGTAATACAACTTAACACCGTTAGATGGTGCTATAACCACACTAAATACTTCTAAGATATGATGACTGAGGCAGTAAAAAAAACTGTAATGATTTTCTAACCCTGCTGGGAAGAACAAGTGTCGTCTCAATGTCACAAGCAGTGTGGTGACACCCAAACAGATCAAGTTGTCCTCCTCCGGTGTCCAAAATATAACTTGTCAAAATGAACCAAGTCTGGATTTGGGAGGATTTTCACTGTCCTCTGGCTGAGGCCGATTAATATATATGGCCTTGCTAACAGTGCTCCATCTTGCCATTGTTGCTGTCTGTCTGGCAGTCTACCATCATGTTGCATGCATATCATCATGTTCTGTACAGATTCAGCTGCCGCCATCATGCCACTACCTTTATAATGCACTGCTGCAGTTTGCTTGCATGCCAACATATACCATATTACTGCTGATGCCACCATCACCATTGCTGCTACACCTCTACTGCCAACAATATTAACGCTATACATCCATAGCTACTAATACTACTACCTTTACTTCTACTATTACTACTATCCATAAACAGCCGAACTAATGCCTTTTAAGTTCCATGCTATGCTGCTTCTGCCAATGCTACTATTGCTGCCCTGTGGCTCTTATTACCCTACACTTTCCACATCCACATCCACACTATACTGCTTCTGTTCCCATTTAAAAGGGAAAATGATGTTTCTATGCTCGTTTAGAATAATCCACTTTTTCAATTAGCACTTGTGTGTCATATAAGTAGACATTGTGACCTCGTCTAGGCATAATTTTTGGACGCTTGGTACCCCAACAAGCCACTGTTTGTTTTCATCGCATAACACTGTGTGTGTTTAACCCCTTAAGGACCTTGCCATTTTTCACCTTAAAGACCAGGCCGTTTTTGGAAACTTGACATGTTTCACTTTATGTGGTAATAACTTTGAAACACTTTTACTTATCCAAGCCACTCTGAGACTGTTTTCTCAGTTTAGTCATTATAATTCACCTTTATTTATTAAAAATCCCAAATTTACCACAAAAAATTTGCAATTTTCAAAATTTGAATTTAAGGGAGATAGTGATACATCATAAAATAGCTATTACTTTACATTTCCCATATGTCCATTTCATGTTTGCATCATTTTGTAAATGTAATTTTATTTTTTAGGATCTTATAAGGCTTAGAATTTTAGAAGCAAATTTTTAAGAAAATTTCCAAAAAAAACATTTTTTTAAGGGCCACTTCAGTTATGAAGTCACTGTGAGGCTTAGATAGTGGAAACCACCCATACATGACCCCATTGTAGAAACTACACCCCTGAAGTTATTCAAAACTGATTTTACAAACTTTGTTAACCCTTTAGGTGTTCCAGAAGAATTAAAGGAAAAAGGAGATTACATTTTTAAATTTCACTTTTTTCGCAGGTTTTCCATTTTAATTAATTTTTTTCCTGCAACACGGGTTAACAAGGGTTAACAGCCAAATAAAACTCAATATTTATTACCCCAATTCTGCAGTTTACAGAAACTCCCCATATGTGGTAGTAAAATGCTGTACAGGTTTTTGGAGGGCAGATTTCACTGGGATAATTTTAAGTTGCCATATGACATTTAAAAACGATGCACATTTAATGATGCACCCCTAGAGTAGAAACTCTAAAAAAGTAACCCCATTTTGTAAATTATAGGATAAGGTGACACTTTTATTGGTACTATTTTGTGGTATATATGACTTTTGATTATTCTATATTACGCTTTTTGTGAGGCAAGGTAGCAAAAAAAATGTCTGTTCTGGTACAGTTTTTATTTTTTGTTTTTTACTGTGTTCACCTGACAGATTAAATTATGTGCTGTTTTTATTGAGCAGGTTGTTATGGAGGCGACAATATCAAATATGTCTACTTTTATTTTTCTTTTGTTTCAGTTTTACATAATAAAGCATTTTTTAAATAAATCATGTTTGTGTGTCTCTAAAAGGCATATTACTTTTATTTTTCGGGCGATCATCTTATGTAGGGTCTCATTGTACAGACTGTAATACACTGATAGATTGCCTATGAGACCCAGCCTTGGGGCTGGGCCTCATAGGCTTCCGTAGCTGCCGGGCTCCCAGGCCTCAAAGAGGCTTCGTGTTGCCATGGCAACCATCGGTTCGCGGGGACCCAATGGAGGAGGTGAGGGAGCGCAAACCTCCCATATACCCCGATCAGCCGGATCTCTGCTTCTAATAAGGGCACCCGACATGGGGGGAAGGAAGGACCTGGGGAATGCTCGTTCTGGGGCACAAAGTACCCGCAATTTAGGACAAGCATTCTTGTCCAGGGTCGTTAAGCCCCCGATAAGGGACAATCTTTGGATACTTTGAAATATCAAAAATCGTAACACATGCAACAGCAAGGTGAGTTTTTAAGCACATTGTTCGTTGATGCCATCAACCATTTTGTTTACCCATAGGTCACTATGTATGTAAATGTCACTCTGACATGATTTACTATTGCTGTCATTGCATTCAAGAGCTTGGGGGATAGAGGGAGAAAAAGCAAAAATTCATAATAAATAAACAAAAAAGCCATGTTTTCCTAAAAAATTCCTAGGAGACTAGAGAGTGTAATATACCAATTTCCACTTTAAAAAATTTGGTGAATCGGAACGGAACTGAATCTCAAAAAGTTTGTCAATCTCTAATTCCTAATTAAATGACAGCATAATAATATTTTGATCTCTTCTTTAAGATAAATGCTCACACAAATCCAAAAATATATTATAAGTTCTCTTGCTATATGAAAATTCTCAATTGAACAATAATGTTTTATTCAATTACAGCCTTCTTATGCGTAGGGCACAAAAATGATGAAAGGTAATTCATCACCCGACCAAATTTAATACATAAATAAATGACTAAATAAACTGTCTGATCAGAAATAATTGTCATTGAGCATTGACATAATAGAGTTCTTAAAAAATCAATTTGTCCTTGAGATAGTTTGACTTGTTCTTTCTAATGAAGCAAACTACTTGATCCTTTACCTGCAGAATGATGGATTATATTAATTAATTTGAACACTTGAACACTATGGAAAATGAAGTGTTTTCTCTGTTGTATATATTTTCTGCATGTGCATGTAAAATGATATTTATTGTAAGGTGGGAGGATAATGGTAACCCACTGTAAAAAAAAAACACAAAACACAATACAGAGCATATAACATATGCAGACTGTGGCTAGAAAACTCAATTATCTCCATTACTTGAGTGTTATAGTTGTTGCAAACAAATATTAATTATTTTATATTAATGGGTTTCCAGAGAAAATTTAAAACAAAATGATCAAAAAAGTTAAAAAAAGAAGCATTACTCACCACACCGATCCTCCACCACAGCCATTATGTTGCTGGTCTCAACCTCCTTGTCCCAGCTTAATGCACCAGAAATGCCAGGAAAGGCACCTGGTGACCCAAGCTTTTCCTGGCATTTCTGCTATGTCAAACCAGGATCAGGAAGTGGAGAGCAGGAAGAATCAGAGAAACATCAGAATAGTATCATAGAGGGATCACTGGAGGCAAGTAATGCATCTATTTTATTTTTAACCTTTTCTGATCTTTTTTGAATTATCTCTTTGAAAATCTTTTATAAACAGGTCATTTTCCATTCTACCTCATGTATTCATTTCTCACAGTTTTCAATATTGCTGCTTTTATTCATCGTTGTTAAATATTTCCAAAGCATTACAATCTGTCCTGTGATGGACACAGAGGTGCATGGTTTATCAAGTATGTTGGTGTCTCTCCAGTTTTAAAATGTCTAGTAACTATGATCTTTTGGGCAGAAAGGAGAATAAGTTTTGGAATCCTTCTGATTGTTGTCTTATTGTTCAATTGTGGAATGCAGAGGGAGAATCTATTTAGCAAACAATGGCATAATATGTTTCTTTGTCATAGATATAAAAAAAAAATTCCTCAAGAGGACTGCAACATCAATTTAAGGCTTCATGCACATAGCCGTTGCCCATATTGAAGCCCGCAAACAGCGAGTTGAATGGGTCCACAATCTGGAAGGAGCAGTGTGGAACGGAGGCAGTGAACCCCTTTAGAAACACTATGTAATATGACATGTTCTCTTTATTTGTGGTGCAGACGGATCACGGACCCATTCAAGTTGAATGGGTCTGCATCTGTCTGTGGAAACTGCATGTGTGGTGACCGTTCATTGGGGACAGTAAATTGCTATGGCACACACTTAAAGAGGACCTTTCACCACTCCTGACATGCCTGTTTTAATAGCTTCATGCATTCCCCATGTAATGGCAATTCTGGAACATCTATTTTTATGTCTCTATGTTGTGCCATTCCTTTATTATTTGCACTAGAAGATATGAATGCATTTCTATTTGTCTTCAGTAAGGGTACAGAGGGGAGGTACCCAGTTGGGGGTGTGTACCTGCACAGTCTGAACATGACAGCACTGATTGGATAGAGTCAGTCTGTGCAGGTACACACCCCCAACTGGTTACCTCCCCTCTGTTCCCTTACTGAAGGCAAATAGAAATTAATTCATAACTTCTAGTGCAAATAATAAAGAAATGGCACAACATAGAGACATAAGAATAGATGTTCCAGAATTGTTAGTACATGGGGAATGCATGAAGCTATTAAAATAGGCATGTCAGGAACGGTGAAAGGTCCTCTTTAAGCCACCATAAATCTTAGAGCAAAGACAGCTGAGCTTACCTTATGTGTTAGGGGGCCTCTTAAGTCTCCCCTAATAGATAATGTCAAGATCATGTTGTGGGAAAAAAGATCGGACAGTTTGGAAGCCAAAACCAGGAGTGAATTCCAACAATTCCTGATTTTGACTTTCAAAACTGCATCAGGAAACCTGAACGTGTGGCCATAACCTTAGGCTGGTTTCACACGAGCGAGTGTCATATTCTGGGCTCACAGTGTGAGTAGCAGACAGCTCCCATTCTGAACAAAATCAACTTCCTTCGTTCCCATATCTAAATGGCATAATATACACGCCGTATTCTGATTGTTTCACTATTTGGCAAGAATCTTGCTTAGGCTACTTTCACACTAGCGGCAGCCTTTTCTGGCAGGTTGTTCCAGCAAGGGAACAGCCTGTCGGCATGTTTTCTGTGCTTCACCAAACAGAAAACACCACACAAAAAATACAAATACATTCTTTATTTCATGATAAATAATTACACAATCATAAAAAATATATAATACTATACAGATAGCAGCTTACAAATCAGGTGGATACTGTGGAAAACAATGACTCTACTGGGCTCGGGGTCTATAACTGTGTCTGCACTTATACCCCAGTTCACATATATGGGGCAGCGGTGCAATGTACTGTCATTATCAGGCTAATAAATGCAATTAAGGACTAATCTATATACTATAATAAATATAGGTAACTGTCATGGTCACAATACACTGCATCACTCAGCAGTTTCACTCAGTAATTGTACAATAAAGCAAACCAAACATCAGACAAGGCACACACAGACCCACAGACCAGGAGAGTCAGCAACCCTGATGTACATTTCTTCTTTCACTTCTTCTTGGGGCTGTGATGTTTTCCGTGCTGCGGCTGGACCTCTGGCCCGCCCCCATTATAGTCAATGTGGCTGGAGCAGACTTACGGCGGCACAGTTCACTAGTGGCAGCTCGGATATGGCAGGCTCTTGCTCTGCCGGAACAGCCTGCTGGAGAAGGCTGCCGCTACTGTGAAAGTAGCCTTACCTAGATTTTGCTGTAAAACTCAAAAGTTTAAAAAAATATTTACTGACAATCAACTGTTTCTAAATGCCTATTCTTGTAATAAATGCAAATTAATCTTTTTTATTCACACTGTAATAATGGAATCCAACTTGAAGTCTTGATCGGATTCAAAAAGAAGAACAGGTATAATGGAAAGAAGGGTGCTTCTCTCTTTCGTATCCAATCTTGTATTAAAATCTGACTCACAAATTGCATGTTGGATTCAAGCTTAAGAATTGGTTCATGCAGACATTTTTTATGTTGATTCTTATGTGAAAATTTGAATGGAAACATGCCTCAAATCTGCCTCCCATTGCTTTCAATGAGAGAAAGTTACTAATACTTCTTTTTACAATGTGCTGGAAAAAAGAACCTCCTACCTTTTCTTCTTTGTTTTCAATATCGGAAACAACTTTGAGAAAATGGCAAGTGGCCGGAAAACTGATTATCTCCACCAAAAGGGGCTAATCATTGTGCAGACCTACAACAGAAGCCATAGGATAAACCAGAGTCTAAGCTACAGTTCCACATGCAAAATGCTCATCAGATTTTTGCAAAAAGTATTTTGTCCATATGAACATATGGTAACAGTTTTTGTCATTGATTTATATAGTTAAAAAGTAGATTAAAAAAGCATTGTGAAACATAACGTAACATAATAGTGATATAGAAATAATAAGGGATGAGCAAATTTCATATTTTGAAGTTTGTATGCGGGTTCATGTTGTGGTATATACTGAATTGCGTTATGGATAGAATGTAATTATATGACGGAATGCATAACGGAATGCCTTTAGAGGCATTCCATTATTCATTCCATCATAATAGAAGTCTATGGCCTGGATAACAGATCCGTCCGGTTTGCGTAATGCAGGAGAGGACTCCAGCATAACGCAAACCGGACAGATCCGTTATCCAGGCCATAGAATGTAAAACCTCTAAAGGCAATCCGTATATACCACAAAATGAACCCCCGCACGAACTTCAGAATATGAAATTCGCTCATCCATAGAAATAATCATTCCTAAGGTACAGTGTAACATACATTAATCTAAAATTAATCAACTTCGAGGGCTTTTGTATAGGTAAATTTATTTTTATGTGCACAGCAATACAAATACTGTAGTTTTATTTAAATGAGATAGATAGATAGATAGATAGATAGATAGATAGATAGATAGATAGATAGATACTGCTTGAGAAAGGTCCCATTGTGCGGACCGAAACGTCGCGTTTGGGTGAATAAACACTGATTCTATTTTACTTTTTGGAGTGCCATGGATTTTCTCCAAGATAGATAGATAGATAGATAGATAGATAGATAGATACACAAAAGAGGCGAATGGGCGGCACAACAAAATATAAGTAGTTTTGGAGTGCCAGCGGCTGAAGAGGCGATCCACCCACTATAACCAGTGATAAAAAACAAATTCCACTGCACTTCCAATTCAAGTAAAAAAAGTGTTCCTTTAATCACCAGACAGCAACGTCCTGGTCCTCTTATTGGGATAGATAGATAGATAGATAGATAGATAGATAGATAGATAGATAGATAGAGCAAAGATCTGAGGTTGTGGGTCATATTAATCACCTAGGCAGGATAAAGATGCAACTGTCTTTATTCTTTTGTCTCCAATACAGCAAATGGAGATGCTGTACCCCTGGACACTCTCTGAGTCCCAGTCCACGTTAACCCAAGCTGTGACCTTTAGTTCCACTGCCACCAGGCTTTACCCACTGTCTCCCAACTTTTTAGGTTGACCCACAGCTGTAGTATCACCTGCTGGTATATTTTGCAGTCACAGTTGATGCTTATCCAGACGATGGACACCAGGACCGAAACACATGGATCCTACTTCAACCAGCAACCACCCCTCATGCCCTAGTCAGTGTCCTAAGCACACCAACACCCTCCCCCCCAGGTATGAGCACATCCCCATGGGAACACCACCACCCAATGCTAACTGTGCATTGGTGACTATATTTCTGAGGCCGAGCCCCTCACCTGAGACTATATGTGAAACCCCCGTGTGGAGATGGCACCATTGCATCTACCCTTCACCATCCACATAATGGGAGTAGTGGCTGGGAGAACAATGGCTTAGTCAAGGCCCCCGAGACACTAATGAGGCTAATAGAATGATTGCTTTACTATAATTATCAATCTCATGCCTGTCTTTATGTGGACATAAGGTCCAGTAAGCACATCTCACCTCATGGCTCCGCGGTCTAGATGAGCATGGCGTGTGTATGTGTGGACTGTAGCTCCTACAGCGCCCCTCCCGACCCACTAACAAATCATGTACCGTAAAACACCAGAGAAGGAATATATTTGATAAAACACAACAATAAAAATCAATACTAGGAAAGGAAAATACATACAATGCAACGGCACACTGCTAACCAGATAAAGCACAAATGCCATAGAGATATGAAGTATTCTGGAGCTAATGCTATGCTTGTTGATAAATCAGAGATTCTTGGCAAATATATTTTGTACAAAATTATCTGGGCCCGTCCACCAAATCGTCCAGGTGATCTCTGTAGAACGGGAACCTAACACTATTTCCTACCTGTTATGTGCCAACCTTGGCTTCCGTATAATCAGGGGGTGTTTGGTTCCACATGCATGCTGGGTCCCTTCTGCCTTTTGCCATTTCTGGTGCTATACAAAATATATTTGCCAAGAATCTCTGATTTATCAACAAGCATAGCATTAGCTCCAGAATACTTCATATCTCTATGGCATTTGTGCTTTATCTGGTTAGCAGTGTGCCGTTGCATTGTATGTATTTTCATTTCCTTGTGCAATCAGCCATAGCAACATGCACCTGCGCATTGGGATGTGCTGACTGAAATCCCCATTTTTTTCTTTAAAAATCAATACTACCAGCGATTTGTGCTAGAAAAAGTTTGCATTGTTTAGAGCTGTGGAGTCCACTCTAAGTCCATTGGTCCAGTAATTTTTAGTCCACAGCCAGCTATTCACAGATATCTAGATAGATAGATTTGTCAGAAACATTTATTCAAGTAAATGAATCTCTACCCCATGCCTAATGCCCTATTATTTTCTGCTTTAGGGGCACAGTATGAAGAAGAGATAGGTACAATACTACACACATTACTGATTTATATTATATATGGGATATTTCCCTGAATTTGACTATATGGTGCCAGTAATTGATCATTCAGATAGATTTAGTAACATAGCAACATAGTTTATAAGGCTGAAAAAAGACATCTGTCCATTCAGCTGGGACTTAACATATTGACCTATGCCCAGTGAGGTCATTTACTAAACTTGTGTAAATAACAACTGGTTTAGCTGTCCATAGAAACCAATCAGATTTTTCCTTTCATTTTCCAAAGGAGCTGTCCAAAATCAAAGGTGGAATCTGATTGGTTGCTATGGGCAACTAATCAGTTCTACATTACACCAGTTTGATAAATGACCCTCAAAGTTCCTGTATGCATTCCATAGTCTACCATTCATTACAATGTTAGGCTATGAGGTGCTATGAGAAATGAATGGCGGAGAGTGCGTCCAGCCATATGTCCACTGCCCGTCTTCCAGCCAGTTCACTCATGACAGCCAGGGCAGTGGACCTGTCCATCCTCCACTTCGACCTCCTTCTCCCCAGCCTGGATCCTCCACGGTTCAATCTCATGTGGAGACTTACTCACTGGAATTCTACAGTGAACCCTTCACTGATGTGCTACCGGAAGAAATTCTCTGCCCAGATTCGCAAGAGCTGGTGCAGTCTCAGGGTGATGAGGGTTGGGATTTACCTGTGGCATCTGAGGAGGTGGTGGACAATGACGAGACACAGGAGTCAGGGGGTGAGGTAGTTGGCAGGGAAGTAAGTCAAAGTGGGGACTCTGAGGAAGAACTAGGTGATGATGAGGGGACAGATCCGGCTTGGGTGGATCAGGCACAGGAAGAAAGCGGTTCTGAGTGTGAGGCAACATCAGCACCACAACCAGTTGGGAGAGGCAGTGGGCTGGGCAGAGGGAGAAGCAGGGCCCGAGCTACTACTTCCCCAAGTGTTCCCAGGGGTCAAGCTCCAGTGCGCAAAGCTCGATACTCTGTAGTTTGGGAGTATTTTATGGATGAAGAGGGCGATTGAGGGGTAGTGGTGTGAAAACTGTGCCACACCAAGATTAGCAGGGGAGTCAACAAAAATAACCTGACCACAAGTAGCATGCGCAAGCATTTGGAGAAGAAACACCCCACTAAGTGGTTGGCACTCCAGTCAGCTGGTGACGGTGACACTGCTGCTTCAGCCCCTGTGTCACACGCTGTCAATGACCTAGTAGCCCCCGGCCAGGACACTCCAGCCCTGCAAGGACCCCTGCAAATCCATATCCTTCCCCCGCCTCCACTCATGTGTCCCAGCGCAGTGTTCAATTGTCACTACATCAGACCTTTGACCACAAGCGCAAGTACACAGCCGCCCATTCCCATGCACAAGCCTTAAACGTGCAGATCAGTAAATTTCTGAGCCTGGAGATGTTGCCGTATAGGCTTGGGGAAATGAAGCTTTCCGCAACCTCATGGAGGTGGCAGCCCCCCATTACTCGGTCCCCAGCCGCCACTATTTTTCACACGTTGCCATCCCCGCCCTAAACCACCACGTGTCGGATAACATCATCCGTACCCTCAGCAATGCGGTTTGTGGGAAGGTCCTCCTAACCACAGACACGTGGACAAATACCGGTGGGCAGAGACACTACATCTCCCTCACGGCACATTGGGTGAACCTGGTGGAGGCTAGGACTGAGTCTGACCGTGGGCCTGCTCATGTGCTACCCAAACCCAGAATTGCCACACCAACTTCGGTGTCTGTTTCACCCGAACATTATGCCTCTTCCTCCGACCCCCACACCTTCACCTCCCCTCCTCCTCCAAAAGAGTAATGATGGCCACATCGCGGAGTGTCAGTAGCTCAATGCGCAGCAGCACAGCGATGGGGAAGCGTCAGCAGGCCATGCTGAAACTGCTTAGCTTGGGAGACAAGAGGCATACGACTCAAGAGCTGTTAGAGGGCATCAGGGGGGAGACGACTGTGTGGCTTGCGGGTCTGGTAGTTTGTGACAATGGGCGTAACCTGGTGGCGCTTCTGAAACTTGGTGGACTCACATACTTGCCATGCATGGCCCACGTACTAAACATAGTGGTCCAGCAGTTTCTTAAGACCTACCCCGAGCTTGCTGTGTTGCACACTAAAGTGCGAGGCATCTGTGCACATTTTTGGAAGTCCACCACAGAAGCTGCCACCCTCAGTGGTTACAACTTCCTGTTCACCAGCTGCTGTGTGACTTTCCCACACAATGGAATTCAACGTTGCATATGATAGCCAGGGTGTACCAGCAGCGAAGGGCAATAGTAGACTGCCATCTGACAGCTTCCCAGAGAGGTGGTAGTCATGCCAGTCAGCTTCCTCAGGTGTATAATGAGGAGTGGACATGGATGGCTGGCATCTGCAAGGTTTTAGGCCCCTTTGAGGAGACAACACATATGGTTAGCGGCGTTGCGGACATCATCACCGTCACCATCCCGCTGCTGTGTCTCATCCAAAAATCCTTAAAGAACTTAATTCCCATGAAGACCATTCTGGCCACCAATGATTACTGGGTGTACACCCTCCTAGACCCACGGTGTAAGGACAATTTCCCCACTCTAATTCCTGTGGAGGAAAGGACTACAAGGGTCAATTCATACCACAAGGGCCTGGTGCAAAAAAATGCTACAAGCATTATCATCTGACACCGCTAGCGACAGTGGATGGACTGCAGCGGGCCAAGTAATAGGGGAGAGGAGGGGAAAAGGCAGCATGCCCAGCAAGGGCAGGGGTACACTGGGTTAGGCCTTTGCCAAGTTTTTGTCACCCCAGCCAGAGTGTACCACCTGTCCACAGGTTAGGCAGAGTAGGGCGGAACTGTACCGCAAGATGGTGAGGGAGTATGTCACAGACCAGACCAGCGTCCTGAGCGATGACTCCACACCATGCAACTATTAGCTGTCCAAGCTAGACAAATGGCCTGAACTGGTGCAGTAAGCCTTGGAGGTGCTGGCTTGCCCTGCCGCTAGCATACTGTCGGAAAGGGTCTTTAGTGCTGCTGGGGGATAATCACCGACAACGCACCCGCCTGTCGACTGACAGCACCGACAGGCTAACATTCATCAAGATGAACAAGTCATGGATATCCCCCCACTTCTCTTCCCCATCGCAGGATAGCAGCTAAAGTCCATAAGAGCCCTTGTATCCTCCTCCTCTTCCTACTCATCCGCATCCTCCTCCTCTATCTCAGTTGCTGACGACACAATTTTTAAGGAAGGCCAACAGGCTCTCTAAAGTCAATATTTACGGAGGGCCAAAAGGCTCTCTAAACTCAAATTTTTGCGGAGGGCCAACAGCCTCTCTAAACTCAATTTTTACCCAGGGCAAACAGCCTCTCTAACCAAAATTTTTAAGGAAGGCCAACTGCCTCTCTAAACTCAATTTTTACCCAGGGCAAACAACCTCTCTAACCAAATTTTTTAAGGAAGGCCAACAGTCTCTCTAAACTCAGTTTTTACTCAGGGCAAACAGCCTCTCTAACCACAATTTTTAAGGAAGGCCAACAGCCTCTTTAGACACATTTTTTACAGAAGGTCAACAGGCTCTCTACACACAATTTTTACCAAGGACAAACAGACTCTCTACAAAAATTTTTTACGGAGGGCCAACAGGCTCTCTACACACAATGTTCACGGAAGGCCAACAGGCTCTCTACACACAATCTTTATGTCGGGGCACAAAAGGCCTGTTGCTCGCCTACTGTCTCTCTCCAAAAACTTCATCCTGAGGCCATTTTAGTGGCTATTTAAAATTGTAGTTTTCCGGTGTTTCACCTACTGTCTCTATTCCAAAATTTCTGCCAGAGGTCAAAGTACTACTGGCTTTTAAAAATTTTCCTCCTCCGCTGCGCCTACTGTCTCTCCAAAAAAAACTTCTTTCTGAGGCCCAACTACTGTGGTACTGGAATGATCCAGGTGCAGGTGACCAGACCTCAGCATGTCAGCATTGATCACTGGGTCAGTCCGCTACCAGTGTCCGCCACCTTACAGCAGCCATTCACATCCTGTCACCCAGCTTTCCCATGTATGATGCTGTAAAATCTGAGTTGATTTAAACATAAGTGATAAATCCTGACACACATGACTATTAACTTCTATTAGATCGTAATCACTCAGCTTTCTTAGAGTCCTGATCAACAAGTTGTCATTCAAAAATCTCAGAAAGTTGAGTGACAACTTCTCTAGTGGTAATGGTTTCACTGTCTTGAATTCATACGCAACAGCGTATAGAGTAAATTATACGTAGCAATAGTGTACGCTTTATTGGACTTGGTCCGGTCGCTCCTTGCACTCCTTTTCTCTGCTTGCTCCATCACTTTCAGAGGTTTTCAGGTGTTTAGGCAACCTTGCCTGCGAAGAACTTGGGCCCCCTGCAAAAATGCTCGTATCTCCCATTGACTTCAATAGGGTTCATTATTCGGTACGAATATACAAACCTTTGGAAAAGTTTGTACCGAGTACCGAGCACACGAGCATTTTAATATTCGCTCATCTCTACTTGTAACTGATTACTGCAACAGTTATGAAACATATGCATACTGTGGATGATTTGTATTGTTCCTTCACCATTTTATTTCATTTAAGTGACAATTTTGTTTAAAATAAAATGAATACATTTTAATAAGTCTGTAGGTGTCAATTAGAGAAAAGAAGCAGTATTCTAAATGCTCCAAGGATAAGTGAATTTATACACCGACTGTCCACAAGCAACATTTTAGCTATGAACTACGGTATGGAGTTCTTTTTGAGGGGCTGAACCGTTACTTGCTTTTGAACCTTTGAAGTTCTGTTTCGGTATTTGATGCTTCAATGAAACATCTGGAGTCTGACTCCTAAAAGCTAGTGCAATAACTTTTTACACACTGAACTAGAGTGCTGCTCCAGTTTTTTTTTTTTTATTAATAAAACTGTAAATACAGTAGAATGGCATTTATTTTTTGTTTATATGACCCTAAATATTGCAATTTTTTATAATGAGCTCAATAAAAATTGAATTGGATGACATTTTTAAGCCTTGTTGTAACCTTAAACCCCATCGCTGAGACCATGGAGTCAATATTTTAAATCCTTGAGGATGATGAGAAATATATACAGCATGACTTTTTGTAGTTTCATGGGCATTTGATTGAATATGTACTTTGATGGATTAACCAATTCACTCTTTCAACAGTGTTGTGTAAATTTGACCTTTTATTATTGCATTTGGATTGGTTAACTGCTCTTTTCTATAACTTTGTGAACTAGAAATAGGAAACTGAGAGAAAATTGAAGGTCAGCTATATTATAGAATACTGAAAAGGTCAAGCTGGAGCAATAAATTACTTCAATTTAAAAAAATACTACATAAAATTGTCATAAATTAATTTGGAGTTTGAATTCTTGGCACATTAAAAACAAAAAGGATACATTGATTAAAACTGAAAGCAAGGTTGAATAAGTCCACTTCTACAAGTAACAAGTTAACATTAAAAAATCTTTTAGTACTGTATATTACTGTACATTGAGAAATTATGAGAAGTACACAATTAAATATTTCTGTGTCACATTTAAACATATAAATTAGCAAACTATATTTTCCACTATGTATTAACTCCTTCTCATCTGATCCTAGCCACCAAAAGTGGTTGTCAGATGTATTAAACAGTCAGCACACGTTTCACATGGAGCAAACTCAGCTCCTGAGCCTGCTCAATATTTCATATATATATGTCAAATCTTAGAAAAAGGTTAATTAATATTTTTACATGAGTTATCAGAAACTTTTTAGGTACAGTGGGGAAAAAAGTATTTAGTGCAAGTTCTTCCACTTAAAAAGATGAGAGAGGCCTGTAATTGACATCATAGTTAGACCTCAACTATAAGAGACAAAATGAGAAAACAAATCCAGAAAATCACATTGTCTGATTTTTAAAGAATTTATTTGCAAATTATGGTGGAAAATAAGTATTTGGTCAATAACAAAAGTTCATCTCAATACTGTTATATATCCTATATTGGCAATGACAGAGGTCAAACGTTTTCTGTAAGTCTTCTCAAGGTTGGCACACACTGTTGCTGGTATGTTGGCCCATTCCTCCATGCAGATCTCCTCTAGAGCTGTAATGTTTTAGGGCTGTCGCTGGGCAACACAGACTTTCAACTCCCTCCAAAGGTTTTCTATGGGGTTGAAATGTGGAGACTAGGCCACCCCAGGACCTTGAAATGCTTCTTGCAAAGCCACTCCTTCATTACTCTGGCGGTGTGCTTGGGATCATTATCATGCTGAAAGACCCAGCCACGTTTCATCTTCAATGCCCTTGCTGATGGAAGGAGGTTTACACTCAAAATCTCACGATACATGGCCCCATTCATTCTTTCATGTACAAGGATCAGTCGTCCTGGTCCCTTTGCAGAGATACAGCCCCAAAGCCTGATGTTGCCACCCCCATGCTTCACAGTAGGTATGGTGTTCTTTGGATGCAACTCAGCATTCACTCTCCTCCAAACACGATTAGTTGTGTTTCTACCAAACAGTTATACTTTGGTTACATCTGACCATATGACATTCTCCCAATACTCTTCTGGAACATCCAAATGCTCTCTAGCAAACTTCAGATGGGCCCGGATATGTACTGGCTTAACCAGGGGGAAACGTCTGGAACTGCAGGACCTGAGCCCCTGGTGGCATAGTGTGTTACTGACAGTAGCCTTTGTTCCGTTGGTCCCAGCTTTCTGCAGATCATTTACTAGGCCCCCCAGGTGGTTCTGGGATTTTTGCTCACAGTTCTTGTGATCATTTTGACCCCACGGGGTGAGATCTTGCGTGGAGCCCCTGATCTATGGAGATTATTAGTGGTCTTGTATGTCTTTCATTTTCTAATTATTGTTCCCACAGTTGATTTCTTCACACCAAGCTGCTTGCCTATTGCAGATTCAGTCTTCCCAGCCTGGTTCATGTCTACAATTTTGTTTCTGGTGTCCTTCGACACAAAATTGTCCTTTGACACAAAATTGTAGTTTGTCCTTTGACACAAAATTGTAGTTTTCCGGTGTTTCACCTACTGTCTCTATTCCCAAATTTCTGCCTGAGGTCCAAGTACTACTGGCTTTGGAAAAATTTTCCTCCTCCTCCTCCGCTGCGCCTACTGTCTCTCCAAAAAACTTCTTTCTGAGGCCCAACTACTGTGGTACTGGAATGATCCAGGTGCAGGTGACCAGACCTCAGCATGTCAGCATTGATCACTATGTCAGTCCGCTACCAGTGTCCGCCACCTTACAGCAGCCATTCACATCCTGTCACCCAGCTTTCCCATGTATGATGCTGTAAAATCTGAGTTGATCTAAACATAAGTGATAAATCCTGACACACATGACTTATCATTATGGTCTTCACCATAGTGGAGTTTGGAGTGTGACTGTTTGAGGTTGTGGACAGGTGTCTTTTATACCGATAACGAGTTCAAACAGGTGCCATTACTACAGGTAATGAGTGGAGGACAGAGAAGCCTCTTGAAGAAGAAGTTATAGATCTGTGAGAGCCAGAATTTTTGCTGTTTTTGTAGGTGACCAAATACTTATTTTCCACCATAATTGGCAAATAAATTCTTTAAAAATCAGACAATGTGGTTTTCTGGATTTGTTTTTTCATTTTGTCTCTCATAGTTGAGGTCTACCTATGATGTCAATTATAGGCCTCTCTCATCTTTTTTTAAGTGGGAGAACTTGCACAATTGGTGGCTGAGTAAATACTTTTTTCCCCACTGTATGTGCTTGGAAATTTAGGCTTTTTTTAAATGTTAAGTGGATATATATACTTTTTTTTTTTTACAATGGAACTTAATGGTGACAGATGTCCCTGAATGCCATCTATTAGAGGCATATGTTTAACATATATTTAATGCAAATATAAATGTGGGAAAATATTGTGCTCTGAATATAGCCTTATAGGTGTTGTGCAGGCAGCATATATTAATAACTTATTCTCAAGATAGGCCATCAATATTTGATTGGCGGGGTCAGACACCTGGCACCCTCACTGATTAGCTGTTTGAAGAGGAGCCAGCGCTCCATGTGATTGCAGCTTCCCTGAAATTACACTAGGCTTCATCTGTCTTGCAGCGGCAACATAGTGTAATTACAAGTACTCGCTCCATTCAAGTAAACAGTTGGTACATTTTAAGACGAGATCTATTGTAGGCATAATCACGTTAGTAAATATGGGCCATACTGTTTTGACAATCCCTGATGTCAAATTCAGGATTCAACCAAATCCAGATGTTGATTGTGGTGTGCCTAAAGGCCCCTTTACACGGCCTGTATAGCAAGTAATTATCGGGAAGGAAGTGTTTCTTCAAAACAAACAATTGCTCGCCAGTGGAAGAAAAAGCTGCATTTACATGAAGTCAACAATTAACAATCTCCTCCACAGTATGAGGAGGAGCAATTGCTAATTCCATCACTTGTCTCCTTACAGAAACATTGTTTGCCAGCAGCAGAATGCCATTTAGACATAATGATCTGCTACTGGCAGGCGATGATTTAGGTGTTCATACAAACGATCCCAGTACAAGATGAACGAGCATTACACACGGTCATCGGGTAATCGGCCGCAGGCATGAGCATCTGTACGACCACTCATTACTGATAATCTGCCTAAACAGTGTAAAGGGCCGTTAACATATATTTGTTTCACTGTTAATGTAAATGGATACTAAATTCTGCGTTTAGAACTTCCCCCATTTGCCTTCCCACTGTCATAGGGTTAAATGATAAAATTTACACTACTTGCATCTACTATGATGGGCAAACTTTAAATATCATTGCAATGCAAAGGAAATATTGTATAGCATTTGGAGACTAAAGCATTCTATTAGTTGGGAGGTAAGGTGGGGCAAGGTTTTGTGCTTACATCACCAAGCTGCCAATCATGTCCATGGAGAATTATCTGGTTTAAATAGTCCTGTCTTCAAGGAGATGCATATTTATATTGATTGATGGATTGTGCACATCTGAGCAGTCATGTCAAGCAAAAAGCATTTAATGATTAGGAAATGTGTGACACGTGTTTAACTTGATTTTCTGATTAAAAAACCTCATGCATTATTCACTATTTTCATGGTAAGAATGTAATTTATTCGGCGTCGGCATTATCACTGGTTCATTAAAATATTATCATGTACATATAACCTGTAAATGTAGAAATTAAGCATTCTATACCGAACAGCTGTAAATCAGCCGCTTTGCTTTATTTTGCTTCAAGGACTTGATTAGTATGTTATATATGTTGCTTTGCTGAAGTCTCTGAGACAATCTTTCCTTTCTCCTGGGTCCGCCTGTCTGACAGCTTTGTCAATCAACATATTTTTCCCCAAGCCTCTGTTCCAGAGATCTCATTTTTAAAGATTGTTTGAACCATTTTAACTAGCTGCTTTGAAAGTAGAAGTATATCATTTGCATTTTCATTAGTTTTCATCCAGCAAATGGAACCAAATTTCAGAACCCCCTAAAGAAATCCCTGTATTAAACATACATAAAAGAATGATCATATTATCGCTTGACTATGATATAGAGAATGTTGAAACAGATCACATTTTTAATACGTTAATGATGCTAATAGCCACCAATTATAATAATCAATCATTTGCCACCTCTAAATCCTTTGGCAGCGGTTTCTGTGAACAGCGATTTTCTTTTTTTTTTGTACAAAACGCGATAGCCATATGTTAGTTAACAGTCTATAGTATAATATAAAGTTAACACTTTACAAGCAGCTTCAGTTAACTATCCTCCACTAGCTGTGCTCTGAATAATACACAAGAAAGTCCTATAAAGTTACGGTCACATCTCCGTTTAGTAAATCTGGCAGTCTGTTCTGACAGAGGAGTAGATTAAGTTACTCTATCTAGGATAGCCAATATTGTGAGGCACTGTCACGTTCCCATTCACTATAATGGGATCCAGCAAGGATATGGTGGGTTTCCAAACCTTCATGCTGCCTCATGAAGCATATTTCTCCAGCTGAAAGCTGTATGGGTGAATTAATTCACGGGTTCAGATTTGTTTGATGTTGTTGTTTTTTTCAAATTTCTAAGAAAAAAAAAGATAATCAATTATCCTGTTTTACTCAAAAGATCAGAAAATTTAAAAAAATTGCAAAGCAAGCAAAGTGATGTGCTTTCCCCAAATCCTGGCCAAGTGGAGCACAAGGCTCCACTTTCTTATTCTCATCGTCTCATCCCTTATAGTTGGTATCTGCCTGAGAAGACAGTAATCTCACATTGCAGTCAAAATCTTTTGAGGTCTGTAACTCCCTCCACTGAAATGAAGGAGTATACAGTGGGGAAATAAAGTATTTAGTCAGCCACCAATTGTGCAAGTTCTCCCACTTAAAAAGATGAGAGAGGCCTGTAATTGACATCATAGGTAGACCTCAACTATAAGAGACAAAATGAGAAAACAAATCCAGAAAATCACATTGTCTGATTTTTAAAGAATTTATTTGCAAATTATGGTGGAAAATAAGTATTTGGTCAATAACAAAAGTTCATCTCAATTCTTTGTTATATATCTTTTGTTGGCAATGGCAGAGGTCAAATGTTTTCTGTAAGTCTTCACAAGGTTGGCACACACTGTTGCTGGTATGTTGGCCCATTCCTCCATGCAGATCTCCTCTAGAGCAGTGATGTTTTGGCGTTGTGGCTGGGCAACACGGACTTTTAACTCCCTCCAAAGGTTTTCCATGGGGTTGAGATGTGGAGACTGGCTAGGCCACTCCAGGAACTTGAAATGCTTCTTACAAAGCCACTCCTTTGTTGTCCTGGAGGTGTGCTTGGGATCATTGTCATGCTGAAAGACCCAGCCACATTTCATCTTCAATGCCCTTACTGATGGAAGGAGGTTTGGAGTGTGACTGTTTGAGGTTGTGGACAGGTGTCTTTTATACTGATAACAAGTTCAAACAGGTGCTATTACTACAGGTAATGAGTGGAGGACAGAGGAGCCTCTTAAAGAAGAAGTTACAGGTCTGTGAGAGCCAGAAATCTTGCTTGTTTGCAGGTGACCAAATACTTATTTTCCACCATAATTGGCAAATAAATTCTTTAAAAATCAGACAATGTGGTTTTCTGGATTTGTTTTCTCATTTTGTCTCTCATAGTTGAGGTCTACCTATGATGTCAATTACAGGCCTCTCTCATCTTTTTAAGTGGGAGAACTTGCACAATTGGTGGCTGACTAAATACTTTTTTTCCCCACTGTAACTGCAACCTTGTTATACTGGAGAAGGTCTTCTAATGATATACATTTTTAAAAATGCGTATGCTTTATTCTGTAGATGCTTATTATCTCAGAACTGATATGTCCTTTTAAAATAATTATTGGACAAGGCCAATAGAACTGAATGAGGGATGTGTAATAAGACTATAGTTAATCTCTGCCTTGTTGGCATAAGATGCTCCAAAATTATTGAGTACCATGAGTGTAGCGTATTTCAGACCGCCACCTAAGCTCTGGAATTACATTGATTTCAGAAATAGCTCATGACAAATTTCAGGTTCAAATAATAATAAATGTCCTGGGTTTTTTCTTTTTTTTTTAAGTAGCACACTGGGAGAATAACTCAGAAAAAGTGACACATTGCAACATTTTGATTATTTAGTGTGTTCCACTAACATGGGGCAGAATGGGTTATTACCAATAGAAAACACCAGTAGAAGAAACTGTTGCATGTAGTTTCCAGAAAGCTCTTTCCATGGTTTGCGCCATGTGGCACCAATTGTTTTCATTCAATGGGTGCCCTACCGTAAGTCCATATTCGATTCCATCTCACAGTTGAGCTATTTTTAGTATATCTGGTAGGTTAAACAGAAATATACAATGATAAGGAGTCAACTTTCAATTGAGTCTAATGATCATGTAGCATTTTTAATGAAACTGTTAATTCGAAAAATCTGTACCACACTGGAGAATAGCTGATGAATTTTCCTATATTAAGGGAAATGGTGTAATGCTAGTAAGTGATAAAAAATGATCTATGTTTAGTATATCTTTAATGTAGAAAAGGCTTACTCTGATGAAATTCACAAACTTTTATTGTGGTAGATCGAGTGACAAACAGTTCATGGTATATATGCTGCAATGTAATTCAAACAATATACATTCAGCTTTATTCAAGTCACGTTTCGGACTAGTATGAATGGTAAATAAACATTCAAAAGACAGATATGTCAGCTCACATTACTAAACGTACATCTGATTCTAACAACGGGATGATGTAGAATTAAAAGCAAAGCACTGCTATGTGGTTTAAAGGGGTTTTATCATCTCAGATATTGGTGGCATATGACCTTTACCTATTTCCAGAATGGACCCAAAATGAGAAGGAGAGTGCACCGTGCGTTCTTTGCATGCTATCCATTCACTTCTACGGAAGTTCAAAAATATTTTTTTGAAAGTCCCATAGAAATTAAAGGAGAGTGCAGTGCACAAGCATGGCAATCACTTCATTCATCTCTATTTGACTGCCTTTGGCTATTTTCTGAACACTGATATGCCACTAGTGTCTGAAGTGAGATAACCCCTTCAAAGGCCTATATTAATAAAAAGAATGGCAGCACTGTAAAATAAGACATCTGACATTTAAGTGTCCCAAACAAGTTAATGAGTAAAATAGTGTTTGCTACTAAAAAAAAGGGAAAATGATACCCCTGTACTTCTTAAAATTTCATACATCGTCCATACAAATGAGCAAATCTTTTTGCCGCTTCGTATATTCATTACGAATCCTCCTTATTTCCTACTCTGGAGCAAAATCAGATTTTTTACAGATTCGCTTCGTAAGAATATTTAATGTACGCATTCATCTTGCCCCTGTTAAAGAAATTTTGTTAGTTGGTGAACAAAATTGTGCTAGGGTTGTATTTTACTATAAGGTGGTCTCCATCTTCTGATATCCATATCTCTTATATATCTTTAATCTCCATCAGATGTCACATATGCTTAAAAATAAAAATGAATCATAATTAGAGATGAGCGAGCACTAAAATGCTCGGGTGCTCGTTATTCGAGTCGAACTTTTCCCGATGCTCGGGTGCTCGTTTCGAATAACAAACCCCATTGAAGTCAATGGGAGACTCGAGCATTTTTTGCAGGGGACTGGGGCTCTGCCTAGGGAAGGCTGGTGAAAACCTGGAAACCTCAGAAAATGATGGAAACACCACGGAAATGGACAGGAAACAGCAGGGGCAGCATGTAGGGATGCCTCTGAGGCTCCCTAATTGCACCATTTTTTCTAAATCTGGCCAATAGTCTGGGGATGACCCCAAGGCAATTTTCAGGGACACGGTAATGGTGACCCACTTAAAAATGCTGCCTGACAACCTGGTGGTGAACCCCTGATTGTCTGTCTGTCAATAAGATTGCAGTGTAAAGCATGGTGGTGAGCCTCAGTAATAAGATTGCAGTGTAAAGCATGGTGGTGAGCCTCAGTATGACTTTTTAGATGGAGATTGCATGTGGTCACGTACTCCCTGGAACCCCATAGTTACCCCTTCTCTGATGTGCTACCCCAGAACATTCTCTGCCCCAATTCGCAAGACCTTTTGCAGTCTCCGTGTGCTGACAGTGGGGATTTACCAGTGTTGTCTGAGGAGGTGGTGGACAATGGCGAGACACAGGTGTCAGGGGGTGAGGTAGTTGAAAGTGAAGCAAGTTACATTGGGGACTCCTTGGGGGGACTTTCTCATGCTGGGACAGATTCAATTGTGTTTAGAAAGGCTGATGGGCTTCCGTCAGCACTGTGTGTATAGAACCCCCATGGCCTTTCATAAAAATAGTCTGGCGATGACCCCAAGGCAATTTTCAGGGACACGGTAATGGTGACCCACTTAAAAATGCTGCCTGACAACCTGGCGGTGAACCCCTGATTGTCTGTCTTTCAATAAGATTGCAGTGTAAAGCATGGTGGTGAGCCTCAGTATGACTTTTTAGATGGAGATTGCATGTGGTCACGTACTCCCTGGAACCCCGTAGTCACCCCTTCTCTGCTGTGCTACCCCAGAACATTCTCTGCCCCAATTCGCAAGACCTTTTGCTGTCTCCGTGTGCTGACAGTGGGGATTTACCAGTGTTGTCAGAGGAGGTGGTGGACAATGGCGAGACACAGGTGTCGGGGGGTGAGGTAGTTGAAAGTGAAGCAAGTTACATTGGGGACTCCTTGGGGGGACTTTCTCATGATGGAACAGACTCAATTGTGTTTAGAAAGGCTGATGGGCTTCCGTCAGCACTGTGTGTATAGAACCCCATGGCCTTTCATAAAAATAGTCTGGCGATGACCCCAAGGCAATTTTCAGGGACAGGGTAATGGTGACCCACTTAAATATGCGGCCTGACAACCTGGCGGTGAAACCCTGATTGTCTGTCTTTCAATAAGATTGCAGTGTAAAGCATGGTGGTGAGCCTCAGTAATAAGATTGCAGTGTAAAGCATGGTGGTGAGCCTCAGTATGACTTTTTGGATGGAGATTGCATGTGGTCACGTATTCCCTAGAACCCCGTAGTCACCCCTTCTCTGATGTGCTACCCCAGAACATTCTCTGCCCCAATTCACAAGACCTTTTGCAGTCTCCATGTGCTGACAGTGGGGATTTACCAGTGTTGTCTGAGGAGGTGGTGGACAAAGGCGAGACAAAGGTGTCGGGGGGTGAGATAGTTGTCTGGGAAGCAAGTTACAGTGGGGACTCCTTGGGGGGACTTTCTTATGCTGGGACAGTTTCAACTTGGGTGGATCAGGCACAGGAAGAGATCAATTTTTTTTTTTTTGTGTTTATTTAACTTTTATTTAGCACAAATAACCACAGAGATATTTATTTGTTCCCTTCGCTGCGCAGTCTGGCGTTGGGGTTCGTCACTTTGATGGCGAGCTGTGCCGCTCTCTCCACAATGGTCTTTCGGTTCTTTGAGGAGACGTTGTGGGCGATTTCTGCACAGAAGGACTTGTTGCTCATCAACAGAACCTCGAGCTCCTTGACATTGTGGACCAGGAATTTGCGAAAACCTGTGGGCAGCATGTGTTTGGTCTTCTTGTTGCTACCATATCCAATGTTGGGTAATATAGATACGCAGGTAATATTATTTTTCACACCTATCCCAAAAAAAAATTTCCGCAGTTTGCGCAAATAAAACTGGAAACTGGAACTGGAGAGAGGGCCTGTAGGTGGAACTCCGGAAAAATTGTTTGGACAGAGGGCCTGTAGGTGGACCTCCGGAAAAATTGTTTGGAGAGAGGGCCTGTAGGTGGACCTCCGGAAAAATTGTTTGGAGAGAGGGCCTGTAGGTGGACCTCCGGAAAAATTGTTTGGAGAGAGGGCCTGTAGGTGGACCTCCGGAAAAATTGTTTGGAGAGAGGGCCTGTAGGTGGACCTTGGGAAAAATTGTTTGGAGAGAGGGCCTGTAAGTGGACCTCCGGAAAAATTGTTTGAAGAGAGGGCCTGTAGAGGGCCCTCCGGAAAAATTGTGGTAAAAGAGTGCCAATTGGAACTCTAAAAAATGGTGTTTTTTTGGTCAGCGTTAGGCAAAGACGATATGGAGGAGGAGGAGGAGTAGGAAGAGTAGAGAAGAGGAATCGGATACATAAGTAATGTTAATCTTTAGCTGCTTTCCCCCGGAGGAGATTTGAATTCCGGTGAAATCCAGGCTTTGTTCATTTTAATAAGCGTCAGCCTGTCAGCGCTGTCAGGTGACAGGCGTGTACGTTTATCGGTGATGACGCCACCAGCTGCACTGAATACCCGCTCTGACAGCAAGCTAGCGGCAGGGTAGGCCAGCACCTCCAAGGCGTACAGCGCCAGTTCAGGCCACGTGTCCAGCTTTGAAACCCAGTAGTTGTATGGAGCAGAGTGATCGCTACGGACGTTGGTATGGTCAGCTAGGTACTCCCTCACCATCTTTCTGTACAGCTCCCCCCTACTCTGCCTAGACAGGGGACAGGTGACAGTGTCTTGCTGGGGTGACATAAAACTGGCAAAGGCCTTGGAGAGCATTCCCCTGCCAGTGCTGGACAAGCTGCCTGCTCGGCTCCTCTCCCCCGCTACTTGGCCCACAGATCCATGCCCTCTGCCGCTAGCAGCGTCAGATGGGAAGAATTGTTTCGGCTTGTGCACCAGGGCCTGTTGATATCTATTCACTCTCATACTCCTTTCCTCTGCAGGGATGAGAGTGGAAAGGTTCTGCTTGTACCGTGGGTCCAGGAGAGTGAACACCCAGTAATCGGTGTTTGAAAAAATGCCTCTAACGCGAGGGTCACGGGATAGGCAGCCTAACATGAAGTCTGCCATGTGCGACAGAGTACCAACACGTAAGAATTCCCTCTTTTCACTGGCCTGACTCTCCATTTCCTCCTCCTCCTCCTCCTCCTACACAAAGTCCTCTTCTTTAGCCCATACACACTCAAGAGTTAAGGACTGAGCACTGGTGCCATCTACTGTCTCGCCGACATTCTCCTCCTCTTCCTCCTCATCTTCATCCCCCTCCTCCGATACTCGCTGAGAAACAGGGTGCTCTGGCTATCAAGCGACGTATCTTCCTCCACCGTCTCTTGTGACAAGCGCAAAGCATCCGACTTGATGCTGAGCAGTGAGTTTT
>ONZH01001345.1:0-54723 GCA_900303285.1 Rhinella marina | reverse complement strand
ACACAGCAGTGTGGAACCATTCTGTGTGTCACAGTTCAGTACACACTCCAATCAGTATTTTCTGTCCAGGTGACACTTTCTGTACGTCACGTAATCCAACCGGGTCTTTTGCTCTCACGTATATAGCTTGATCACAAAAATCTCTGTGCGACATTTGTCTGGGTCGCAGTCAAAATAGCCACCGTCAGTAGGGTGTCAGTTAGCTCTACGATAGTTTCTGCACGTTACGTTCCCAAAAAAACAAAACTACAAAAAAAATATATAAAAAAATATATATAAAAAAATAGTTTTTTGTTGTTTTAGCTCAGTGATACAAATCCATTTCACACAGCAGTGTGGAACCATTCTGTGTGTCACAGTTCAGTACACTCACTATTTTCTGTCCAGGTGACACTGTCTGTACGTCACTTAATCCAACCAGGTCTTTTGCTCTCACGTATATAGCTTGATTACAAAAATCTCTGTGCGACATTTGTCTGGGTCGCAGTCAAAATAGCCACCATTAACAGGGTGTGAGTTAGGTCTACTATAGTTTCTGCACGTCACGTTCCAAAAAAAACAAAATTAAAAAAATATATATAAAAAAAAATATATAAAAAAAAATAGTTTTTGTGTTGTTTTAGCTCAGTGATACAAATCCATTTCACACAGCAGTGTGCAACCATTCTGTGTGTCACAGTTCAGTACACACTCCAATCCGTATTTTCTGTCCAGGTGACACTTTCCAACCAGGTCTTTTGCTCTCACGTATATAGCTTGATCACAAAAATCTCTGTGCGACATTTGTCTGGGTCGCAGTCAATCCAACCAGGTCTTTTGCTCTCACGTATCCAACCAGGTCTTTTGCTCTCACGTATATAGCTTGATCACAAAAATCTCTGTGCGACATTTGTCTGGGTCGCAGTCAAAATAGCCACCATTAACAGGGTGTGAGTTAGGTCTACTATAGTTTCTGCACGTCACGTTCAAAAAAAAACAAAACTAGGATAAAAATTTATAAAAAAAAATATATAAAAAAAATAGTTTTTTTGTTGTTTTAGCTCAGTGATACAAATCCATTTCACACAGCAGTGTGGAACCATTCTTTGTATCACAGTTCAGTACACACTCCAATCCGTATTTTCTGTCCAGGTGACACTTTCTGTACGTCACGTAATCCAACCAGGTTTTTTGCTATCACGTATATAGCTTGATCACAAAAATCTCTGTGCGACATTTGTCTGGGTCGCAGTCAAAATAGCCACCATTAACAGGGTGTGAGTTAGGTCTACGATAGTTTCTGCACGTCACGTTCCAAAAAAAACTAAACATAAAAAAATATATAAAAAAAATTATATAAAAAAAATTAGTTTTTTTGTTGTTTTAGCTCAGTGATACAAATCCATTTCACACAGCAGTGTGGAACCATTCTGTGTGTCACAGTTAAGCTGTCCACTCACTCCAATCCGTATTTTCTGTCCAGGTGACACTTTCTTTATGTCACGTAATTCAACCGGGTCTTTTGCTCTCACGTATATAGCTTGATCAAAAAAATCTCTGTGCGACATTTGTCTGGGTTGCAGTCAAAATAGCCACCGTCAGTAGGGTGTCAGTTAGCTCTACGATAGTTTCTGCACGTCACGTTCCCAAAAAAACAAAACTACAAAAAAATATAAAAAAATAGTTTTTTTGTTGTTTTAGCTCAGTGATACAAATCCATTTCACACAGCAGTGTGGAACCATTCTGTGTGTCACAGTTCAGTACACACTCCAATCTGTATTTTCTGTACAGGTGACACTTTCTGTACGTCACGTAATCCAACCAGGTATTTTGCTCTCACGTATATAGCTTGATCACAAAAATCTCTGTGCGACATTTGTCTGGGTCGCAATCAAAATAGCCACCATTAACAGGGTGTGAGTTAGGTCTACGATAGTTTCTGCACGTTACGTTCCAAAAAAAACAAAACGAGAAAAAAAATATATAAAAAAAAATATATAAAAAAAATAGTTTTTTGGTGTTTTAGCTCAGTGATACAAATCCATTTCACACAGCAGTGTGGAACCATTCTGTGTCACAGTTCAGCTGTCCACTCACTCCAATCCGTATTTTCTGTCCAGGTGACACTTTCTTTACGTCACTTAATTAAACCAGACTGAACAAGTTTGTGGGTTTCAGTACACCAGGCCCATTTATTTATTTCTTTTTTTATATAATACACTTATATACAGAAAATGTTGAACCCCAGGGCTAAGGGTCGAGGACGAGGGCGTGGTCGTAGGCATTCAATTACTGCAGGGGGCAGAGGCCGTGGTCCTGGGCAGGGTGAGACAGTACCTGCTGATGAGGGAGCAGGGGAACGCCGCAGAGCTACACTCCCTAGCTTCATGTCTCAACTTACAGGGACACATGGTAGAGGACTGTTGAAACCACAACAGTGCGAACAGCTGATCTCGTGGATTGCGGACAATGCTTCAAGTAATTCGTCCACCAGTCAGTCTTCCACGCAGTCCACCCACATTACCCAAGGGAGCACTCCTCTGGCTCCTCAACCTCAACCTCCTTCCCCCCAGTCTGCCCCCTCCCAGGAAAATTTGGAATGCGATCCGGCATACTCTCAGGAACTGTTTTCTGGACCCTTCCCAGAGTCACAAACCACTTCTCAGGTTGCTGCTGACCTCGTTCCTGATGCCCAAGTTTTCCAACTGTCGCAGTCTGTGGGTGAGGATGAGGATGATGACAATGTTGAGTTAGTGGAAGAAGTTTGTAAAGAGGTGTCGGACGATGAGGAGACACAGTTGTCAGACAGTGGTGAAGTTGTTGTCAGGGCAGGAAGTCCGAGGGGGGGAGCAGACTGAGGAATCGGAGGATGACGAGGTGACTGACCCAAGCTGGGTTGATATGCCGAGTGAAGACAGTGCTTCTGAGGCGGAGGCGAGTGCTGCACCAGAACAGGTTGTAAGAGGCAGTGGTGTGGCCAGAGGGAGAAGCAGGGCCAGAGCTGGTGCATCAGCAGCAACTGTTTCACGTAGTGAAGCTCCCGTGGCGAGGCCTAGATGTTAGCAAGTCTGGAGGTTCTTTAAAGAAAGTGAGGATGACCGACGGACTGTGGTGTGCAACCTGTGCCACACCAGGATCAGCAGGGGTGCCACCACTACTAGCCTAACCACCACCAGCATGCACAGGCATATGAGTGCACCCCACTCAATGGAATTAAGGCGGTTCACCACCTCCTGTGGGTCACACCACTGCTCCTTCCCCTGTGTCACTCGCTGCCTCTGCTAGTCAACCCCCTGCGTCACTCGCTTACTCTGCTAGTCAACCCCCTGCCCAGGACCCCGGCATGAGCGCCTCCCGCCTGAAAACCACACCTTCGCCTCCACGATCCTCCACAGTGTCAACCAATGTGTCCCAGCGCAGCGTTCAGCTGTCTTTACAGCAGACGTTGGAGCGCAAGAGGAAATACAGTTCCACCCACCCACATGCCCAAGCCCTCAACGTCCACATCTCCAAATTGCTTAGCCTGGAGATGCTGCCCTATAGGCTGGTAGAGACCGAGGCCATTGGCAATCCCATGGCGGTGGCTGCCCCTTGGTATTCGGTCCCCAGCCGCCACTATTTTTCCTGATGTGCCGTCCCAGCCCTACACCAGCACGTGTCACAGAACATCATCCGTGCCCTGACCAACGCTGTTTCTGAGAAGCTCCACCTAACCATGGACACTTGGACAAGTGCTGCTGGGCAGGGACACTATATCTCACTGACGGCACATTGGGTTAACTTGGTGGAGGCTGGGACCGAGACTGACCCTGGGGCCGCTCATGTACTGCCCACACCAAGGATTGCGGGGCCTACCTCGGTCACGGTCTCTCAGACGTACTATGCCTCCTCCTCCTCCGACCCCTCCTCCTCCTCCACCGAATTACCATCCTTGGGCACGGCGCCTTCAGTTGGTAGCTCTATGCGCAGCAGCAGTGCCGTGGGTAAGCGCCAGCAGGCGGTGCTCAAACTGCTGAGCTTAGGTGACAAAAGGCACACCGCCCAAGAGCTGTTACAGGGCATCACGGCGCAGACCGATCTGTGGCTGGCACCGCTGAACCTCAAGCCAGGCATGGTTGTGTGTGACAACGGGCATAACCTGGTGGCGTCTCTGCAACTCGGCAGACTGACACATGTGCCATGCCTGGCCCACGTGTTCAATCTCATAGTTCAGCGGTTCCTCAAGACATACCCCAATCTGTCTGATTTGCTCACCAAGGTGCGCCGCATCTGTGCGCATTTCTGCAAGTCGACCACAGATTCTGCCACTCTCAGGGCAGCGCAGCGCCGCCTACAACTGCCCGCTCACCGACTGTTGTGCGACGTGCCCACGAGATGGAATTCGACATTAAACACGTTATCCAGAGTTTACCAGCAGCACAGAGCGATTGTAGACTGCCAGATGTCAACTTCCACCAGAACTGGTAATCAGGTCAGTCAGATTCCTTAAGTCGACAATGAGGAGTGGATGTGGATGTCTGATATCTGCCAGGTGTTGAGCAACTTTGAAGAGTCAACACAAATGGTCAGCGGCGATGCCGCCATTATCAGCCTCACCATCCCGCTGCTTTGCCTGTTGAAAAACTCACTGCTCAGCATCAAGTCGGATGCTTTGCGCTTGTCACAAGAGACGGTGGAGGAAGATACGTCGCTTGATAGCCAGAGCACCCTCCGGTCTGTTTCTCAGCGCGTATCGGAGGAGGGGGATGAGGATGAGGAGGAGGAAATGGAGAGTCAGGCCAGTGAGGAGAGGGAATTCTTGCGTGTTGGGACTCTGGCGCACATGGCAGACTTCATGTTAGGCTGCCTATCCCGTGACCCTCGCGTTAGAAGAATTTTTTCAAACACCGATTACTGGGTGTTCACTCTCCTGGACCCACGGTACAAGCAGAACCTTTCCACTCTCATCCCTGCAGAGGAAAGGAGTATGAGAGTGAATAGATATCAACAGGCCCTGGTGCACAAGCTGAAACAATTCTTCCCATCTGACGCCGCTAGCGGCAGAGGGCATGGTTCTGTGGGCCAAGTAGCGGGGGAGAGGAGCTGAGCAGGCAGCTTGTCCAGCACTGGCAGGGGAATGCTCTCCAAGGCCTTTGCCAGTTTTATGTCACCCCAGCAAGACACTGTCACCTGTCCCCAGTCTAGGCAGAGTAGGGGGGAGCTGTACAGAAAGATGGTGAGGGAGTACCTAGCTGACCATACCAACGTCCATAGCGATCACTCTGCTCCATACAACTACTGGGTTTCAAAGCTGGACATGTGGCTTGAACTGGTGCTGTACGCCTTGGAGGTGCTGGCCTGCCCTGCCGCTAGCGTGCTGTCAGAGCGGGTATTCAGTGCAGCTTGTGGCGTCATCACCGATAAGCGTACAAGCCTGTCAACTGACAGCGCTGACAGGCTGACGCTTATTAAAATGAACAAAGCCTGGATTTCACCGGAATTCAAATCTCCTCCGGGGGAAAGCAGCTAAAGATTAACATTACTTATGTATCTGATTCCTCTTCTCTACTCCTCCTACTCCTCCTCCTCCATGTCGTCTTTGCCTAACGCTGACTAAAAAAACGCCATTTTTTAGAGGTCCAACTGGCACTCTTTTACCACAATTTTTCAAGAGGGCCCCCTACAAGCCCTCTCTCCAAACAATTTTTCCAGAGGTCCACCTACAGGCCCTCTCTCCAAACAATTTTTCCGGAGGTCCACCTACAGGCCCTCTCTCCAAACAATTTTTCCGGAGGTCCACCTACAGGCCCTCTCTCCAAACAATTTTTCCAGAGGTCCACCTACAGGCCCTCTCTTCAAACAATTTTTCCGGAGGTCCACCTACAGGACCTCTCTCCAGTTCCAGTTTCCAGTTTTATTTGCGCAAACTGCGTAAATTTTTTTTTGGGATAGGTGAGAAAAATAATATTACCTGCGTATCTATATTGGCCAACATTGGGTACGGTAGCAACAAGAAGACCAAACACATGCTGCCCACAGGGTTCCGCAAATTCCTGGTCCACAATGTCAAGGAGCTCGAGGTTCTGTTGATGAGCAACAAGTCCTTCTGTGCAGAAACTGCCCACAACATCTCCACAAAAAACCTAAAGACCATTGTGGAGAGAGTGGCACAGCTCGCCATCAAAGTGACGAACCCCAACGCCAGACTGCGCAGAGAAGATAACGAATAAATATCTCTGTGGTTATTTGTGCTAAATAAGTTAAATAAACACACAAAAAAAAATTGATCTTTTCCTGTGCCTGATCCACCCAAGTTGAATCTGTCCCATCATGAGAAAGTCCCCCCAAGGAGTCCCCACTGTAACTTGCTTCCCATACAACTACCTCACCCCCCGACACCTGTGTCTCGCCATTGTCCACCACCTCCTCAGACAACACTGGTAAATCCCCACTGTCAGCACACTGAGACTGCAAAAGGTCTTGCTAATTGGGGCAGAGAATGTTCTGGGGTAGCACATCAGAGAAGGGGTGACTATGGGGTTCCATGGAGTATGTGACCACATGCAATCTCCTTCCAAAAAGACATACTGAGGCTCACCACCATGCTTTACACTGCAATCCTATTACTGAGGCTCACCACCATGCTTTACACCGCAATCTTATTGAAAGACAGACAATCAGGGGTTAACCGCCAGGTTGTCAGGCAGCATTTTTAAGTGGGTCACCATTACCGTGTCCCTGAAAATTGCCTTGGGGTCATCGCCAGACTATTTTTATGAAAGGCCATGGGGTTCTATACACACAGTGCTGACAGAAGCCCATCAGCCTTTCTAAACACAATTGAAACTGTCCCATCATGAGAAAATCCCCCCAAGGAGTCCACAATGTAACTTGCTTCACTTTCAACTACCTCACCCCCCGACACCTGTGTCTTGCCATTGTCCACCACCTCCTCAGACAACACTGGTAAATCCCCACTGTCAGCACACGGAGACTGCAAAAGGTCTTGCGAATTGGGGCAGAGAATGTTCTGGGGTAGCACATCAGAGAAGGGGTGACTATGGGGTTCCAGGGAGTACGTGACCACATGCAATCTCCATCTAAAAAGTCATGCCACACTTGATCGAGCTCATAATTGACAATTGTACCGGTTGATGCTAAATTTAAGTTGGGGTCCTGCGTCGTCATTCTAACTACATCCGGCTGTTGTCACCACCACACACGCTAGCCCAGGGGGCACTCCTCTGGCTCTTCCAGCTCAACCTCCTTCCCCTCAGCCTGCCCCCCCCCACCTACAGGCCCTCTCTCCAAACAATTTACGTCTTTTTCCTATCTTTCTCTCTCTCCAAACTATTTTTCCGGATAGCTGCCATATACGGTATTAAACTGAGTAGTATACATAGAACACATACCACACTTGATCTATACTGAACGTCACTTTTAAAAATACGTCATTTTCCTCTCTTTCTCTCATTTGTCTGGGTTGCAATTAAGCAGACCAAGTCTGCCTAATCTAAGAGTTTCCGTGTAATTGCTCCATACTGCAAGTCTTTTTCCTCTCTTTCTCTCTCTCCAAACTATTTTTCCGGATAGGTGCCGTATACGGAATTAAACTCAGAAGAATACATACCGTACCGGTTGATGCTACAGTTTTTCCAAATCCATATGGGTGTTGTCACCACCACACATGCTAGCCCAGGGGGCACTCCTCTGGCTCTTCTAGCTCAACCTCCTTCCCCCCAGTCTGCCCCCCACCTACAGGCCCTTTCTCCAAACAATTTACCCGGATAGGGGACATATTAGATATTATACTGATTTTTGTTTGTTCCTCTTTTAATTGGCTCCTGACCTGTGATAGGCAGAGCATGGACACGTCCCCTTAGCTGCAGTAGAAAAGACACTCCCCTTGCCAGAGCAAGCTCTTTTTCCTTTTCCGTGTTCGAAAAATCCATGAAATATATGGTCCCAAGATAGGGGACGTATACGATTTTAAACAGAGAAGAATCGATACCACACATGCCCCACTAGGAGAATTTGGGGTAATGGTGGGATTAGGCAGCCTCAGAGGCATCCATGCATGCTGCCCCTGCTGTTTCCTGTCCATTTCCGTGGTGTTTCCATCATTTTCTGATGTTTCCAGGTTTTCACCCAGCCTTCCCTAGGCAGAGCCTTGGTCCCCTGCAAAAATGCTCGAGTCTCCCATTGACTTCAATGGGGTTTGTTATTCGAAACGAGCACCGGAGCATCGGGAAAAGTTCGACTCGAATAATGAGCAACCGAGCATTTTAGTGCTCGCTCATCTCTAATCGCCTGTTATTACACTTTTTGTGAGGGAAAATGACCAAAAAATGTCTGTTTTGGCACAGTTTTTTTTTTACTGTGTTCACCTGGCTGGGTGGATGATGTGATATTTTTATAGAGCCGGTCGTTATGGACATGGAGATGCGTAATATGTCTACTTTTCTTTTTCCCTTTTTTTTCAATTTTTTAAAACTTTATTTTGGGAAAAGGGCACTTTTTTTTTTTTACTTGAAACTTGTATTTTATTTTTAAAACTTTTTTAAACTTTTTTTTCACTTTATTTTTTTGCCCTAGTTTGGGACTTCTACTTTTTGGGGTCTGATCCCCTTTACAATGCATTACAATACTTATGTATTAATGTATTATAATGCATTGGCTGTAAGAGTATTATACACAGTAATACACTTACAGTCTGCTTCCTGTGAGATCCAGGTGCTGGATCTCACTGGCTCGCAGGGATGGCAGCCATGATGCCTAAGGAAGGCATCGGGCTGCCATCCAAGCCATCGGGTCCCCGTCACAGCAGTTTGGGGACCCGATGGACTCACCCGCCCTCCATAGACATTGCATGTGCCGCAGTCAGCGCTGAACGCGGCACATCAATGGTTAATGCACTGGCATCAGTGTTTTCACCAATGCCAGCGCATACAGCAGAGGTTGGCTACTGGGAACAGCCGGTCCCCTGCAACTGATCGGACAGGCGCAGCTTCTGCACCCACCTGATCAGCACGCCGTAGTACTACGGCGCCGGATGGGACGTCACTTCCCGCAGCACCATACATGTACGGAGCTGGGCGGGAAAGGGTTAATGGTACTGTCTTCTTTCGATAACACCAACTTGTTAAGAAGGTCTCTTGACAATAACCATGTCATAAAGAGCCTACTTGTCAAGACTCCTGCCATATCACAACTGGAGAAATTAAGCATCATATAGTGCCCATTGAAATCAATATGTTGTCTATGTAATGCAGAGCAGGACTGCTCTAGCCAAGAGATGAGGATTCTGAACAGAGTGTTCTCCTCTATCAACTAAGAATTTCCTAATAGGTTATATGAAAATAGGCGGTCATTTATCAAACAGCAATACGCTTAAATTAGGCGAATTTCTAGCACAGATTGCAGCACAAAGGTGCTTTGTGCCGGAATCTGGAACTTCTCCCACCAGGTCTAAAAAAGGGGGCGTGGTGTGGATGGGGACGGGCCAGCAGTTTGAGGCATAGAAAATGGTCAAAGGATCCACCAAAGTTACGCAGAGACTCTTCATAACTCCGGCAGATACACCACCATGTATAGGGGTTATTAAGATCAGCATCTAAAATGGCAGTCTTAATAAATGTGCCCCATAGTTTTACAAATTGGGTAACTCTTGTAAGAGACTGAGATCATACTGACAACCTTCACCAATAGCTGGATTACTTACATACAGTACATGTATTCTGGATTATAATACAAATTATAATGACAAAATGACAACCTTAGATTGCCTGCTAATATACCAGCTTTTCATGGTTAGAAAATCCCTCTAATTTTGTACACAGTGGGGGAGATGTACTATCAAAAAGGTGCCAGAATTTGCACCTTAAAACATGCTGTTTTAGACTTTCTTTGTAAACTTTTTGTGACTCAAACAACAAGGAGGCATGGCTTAGTGCAAATATATTTGGTACATTTTTAAGTTAAAACAACAAATATGTGGTATAAAGTAGACAGTCTAAAGGTGAGATAGATTTATCATCCAATATCAGTCTCTGTGTTTCTTATAAATATGGCTCAGTTTTTGTCTATGGGGGAATGTATCAAGTTTTTCTGTCAGTTTTTGGTGTAGAAGAGTCCAAAATTTTGATGCAAGTTTGCCACTTTTTGCCTCCATCTCTACTTTAACAAAAAAAGGGGGGGGGCACATCATGAGCAGGGTCCTGGGCAGGATTTAACAACATGTGTGCCATAAAGCTGCCAATCTTAGCTAGCTCCCTTTCTGGTACAGATTTATTTTTGCATCAGTGCATCAGTCTCACAAGGAAATGGCAAAATTATTATGAGACTTGTGCTTCTTAATATTTCTAGTGCTTTGTACACCAGTGAAGCTTCGAATTAAGGTTGTAATCAGAAATGTCAGGCTTAATAGATTTCCCTATATGTCTAATATTACACTGTCTTAATCTAGATAATATTAGTAAATTTGCTCCATTTTTCTTTTGCTGTGACAGGTTCATTTTTAAAGGAGTATTTCTATCTTTTCCATTTGTAGCATAGATCGAAGAAGCACACTAGTGTCTCTACTCATTGTATGATCTTTTTCTGCCCTTTTGTACTTTATAAGTAAACTCCCTTCTTTATCCATGTAATATGTAACGTGGTGTTGATATTTGCTCAATAGACAGAATTTTACTGAAATGTGGTCTATCATTCAATTTTTCAGTAGAATACACTTTGAAGTTACACCACTGCACAAATATTTTCCAAATGCTTTATAAATTATTTTGAAATACAGTATTTCAATTCATTTACTCTGTACATGAGAAATATAGCTTATTTAGCTGATGGATTTTCAAAGGTAGCAGATTTATATTTATTAAAATGACAAATTGGCTGTATTGAGAATTTGAAAAATGTTAGTCTTCAACTTAAGTAAACAACATCTTTACATTATTATTTTTTTTTTAGAATGCATTATGGAGTTTAAATAAAATATGACCTACAGTAATTGAAAATGTGACTGCTTTAAAAATATACAGTTTACAATATATTTGATACACAATATAGGAAGGTATGGAGTAGGTGCAGCATAGACTAGGAGGATATCTAAGAGGTGGCATCTCAGGGTGGGAGAAAGATGTAGGAACATATCTTATAAATGCACAAGAACAAGAGGGAGCAGTAGATCCCTAATGTATTAATTTCAGTAACCTTTCACATGTGCTATCTCTTTACAAAAGGCTTTTTTCCTTTGCGTTTCATTTTTCATGAGAGATGGCAACTAGTAGGTCAATCACAACTCATATTCAAGGTGCTTTTTAGAACTCAGCTTAGAGTCGCTATGGATATTAATGGAGCATTAGCGTTCCTGCTGAGGTACAGTCATAAATAAAACAAATTTCTGACATAAAGAAAAAAGTATGGCTAGTACATCCATATTCTATACATTACTCTATTGCTTTTTTTACCTTTATGTTAGAATGTTTTTTTCTTTATGTCAGAATAAATAAAACAAAGTACACCTTCTTTGAATTTTATGGTTTTCCATATCAAAACATAATAAGAATGTCTGGTCCTTAGACGGACTTAAAATTAAGTAAATATAAATTCAAGTGATAAACAACAGATGCCAGATTCCATCGTTTCATTACTTATTTAACATAAGCTAGGCCAAAATGCAGAAGTTATCTGTGAAAAATTAAGCACACCCTTACTGCTTACATGTTCCCAGGAGTGGACATTGCAAATAACTAAATAAATAACTAAATAAATAAATAAATAAATAAACAAGAGCTACATTAAAGACTCTACAGACCTCAGTCATCATGTTAAATTTTAAATTTTCAGGTAGCCAGGAGAAAACCTCTTCTTTTTAAAAAGCACCACAACCTAAGTTTGCATACTTGCATCCATTCTGAACAAACCAAGCGACATGTAGAATAATGTTGTTGGGACAGAAAAGCTCAAAGTGGACATATTTGGTCATAGTGTACAATTCCATGCTTGGCAAATACCAAACACAGCATATCAGAACAAACACCTCATAGCAACTGTCAAGCACGGTGGTGAAGGGGTGATGATTTGAGTTTGTTTTTCCATAGGACCAGAACATCTTACAGTCATTGACTCAACCACCAACTCCACTGTATACCAAAGTATTTATGAGTCAAATGTGAGGCCATCTATCCAACAATTAAAGGTTGAAACTGGGTCATATAACAGAATAAAGCCAAGTACACAAGCAAATCTATAACAGAATGGCTGAAAAAATAAAAGAATGCTATGACTGGCCTTAAGAGTTTTTCATGAACAAATGCACAAACCTCAATGAAGTTGTAAAGAGAAGTGGGTCTCTAGAACGATGTGAAAGACTAATAAAGTCATGCAGAAAATAATGATTTCAAGTTATTGCGACTAAAGGTGGTTCTACAAGCTCTTGATTCATGGAGTACACATACTATTTTTTTCACATATTGCTTTTTGGTTCATGTTTGTTGAAATGGTGGAATCTGTTGTGTGCTGTTCATCTGAGACTGTATGTACCTATTTTAAGACCTTCTAAGGACCATATTGTTATGTTCTGATATGTAGAAACCATAAAATTGAGGGTGCACTTTGTTTTTCTCATAAATATATATATATATATATATATATATATATATATATATATATATATATATTGTGAGGCAGTGACAGGCCTCACGCTTCATAGAGGTCTGGAGGGGGTGGATATTCCAGTCCACATCCCTATTCCACCACAGGTGAGGCCACCTGGGTGTAATTACTGCTGTGATAAACCAGCCCTCAGTGTCAGTCTGGGGAGAGGAGAAAGGTTGAGGAGGCCTGAGAGCTTAGAGCCTGCAGAGGCTCACAAGGCTCTGTGTAGCCTGGAAGTTTGGGAGGCCCAGTGACCCTAGGAGAAGAGGGTCACACGGTCATAGTCGGGAGGACTATTGGACCATCTCCCCCCAAAAGGTACGGTTGGAGTCACAGCCAGGAGGCTGCTGGACTGAACGGCTGAGGAAGCCGCACTTAAAAGCTGTGTGTGAACAGCATATGTATTTAGGTGAGTTAGCTGAACTATGTTTAGTCAGAGCCCAGCCGGGAAGTGTTGTTTTTATGATTTGTTTTGGTGTGCTGGTGCCAATAAAACTGAGTTGGACCTGAAAATCCCCGTGTTTTGAACATATTGTGTGGTGTCGACCCCCTGAGAGGATGCGATCCCTTACATATGGTGGAGAATGCGGGCATGTTGATGCCAGAGTGGGCATGTTGATGCCACCCAGGCGTGTGTCTGTGCAAAGAAGGCACAATGTTGTTGCTGGGGGCAACAGAAAAGTGAAAAGAAAGTGTTGCTAGGAGCAACGGCGTGGAAAAGAGCAGGTGCTGCTGAATGTTACTGTGTTCCTGTGTTAAAGGGCCGGAAGCCTGTATGTCTGGATAAAGCTGCTGGTGCAAAATCTGGACACTTTTGTTGCAATGCAAGATAATATTGTGGTGATTTAAAGGGCCAATAGCCCATGTGAAAAGACTAAACTGTGGAGAATTTTTTTTTTGGGGGGGGTCAATATGAAGACCTATATGGAAGTTGCTGCGGCTTGGTGGAGCCCATCAGGTGCAACAAAAGATTGCTGGGAATGGTGCCAGCGAGAGATCCAAGAAATGGATGATTGTTTGATCAGGAGATCTGATAAAGAAAGTGAAAGATTCTGCGACTTGGTGATTGGGGGAATACCGCTGGGGGTTATTCTAGATTCCCGCCAACGAGTGTCTCGGGTGATGCCCGGTGTTCTGGACTTTCTGGAGAGGGGGCCAGAGACAGAGACTGCAGTGTCTCTAACCTTTGAAAAGGACTATAGTTCTGTGCAGTGGGAGCTGCTAAAATGTGAGACCCTGGAGGAGGAATTCGTGCTGAGCACAGACTTTCCATGGTTTCGGCAGCTATGGAATGGAGAGAGTGCTTTAAATGGTGCGACTAGAGAGTCCGAAGGAAAAGTCGGCAACCAAGGCGTTTTCCATGGCAACCACCGGATTGAGGAGTCGATATGGGATCCTGTGACCAGGGACCAGAGGCTGGAGGTTCCCAAGTTCCCGAGGAAGGAGGCGGACCTCAGTGGAGATGTCCCTGGAGAGACAGCGCCCTCATCTACTGGGTGTGTCGATACCGTGACGGCGTTTGGTAAGACCGTTCCTGTTTGTGCGTGTGACATAGAAGACGTGATTTGTGGTGAGAGCCGGCGGCAGTCGATACCTGCAGAGCCGGTAAGTGTCATGACACTGGGATTAGAGACTGCAACAAAAATGTGTGATATTGTGGTAAATGGCAGTCCAGTCCAAGCCAGGTGAGCCTGGTACATGGCAGCTTGGCTGCTGGGGACTATGTGTTGGACAAACACGTGAGTGTGATGAACATTCATGGGAATAGCAGAGACTATCCTGTGGCTATCGCGGAGTGTGAGACTCCAGTGGGAACTGGGACTTATGAATTTGGTGTTGCAAATAGGCTCATGCATGATGTAATGTTGGGCTGTGATTTTCCCTTGTTCTGGGAGTTGTGGGGAAATTGAGACACTTCTGCAGAAAGTGGTGAAACTCCTGCAGAACCTGTCCCTTTAGATGAAAGTGTAAGGGATATGAACATTGAACACAATGGTTTAGGTGAAATGACCATTGAAAGCAATGGTGCAGATGAGGTACAGAATGAACATGTGATATTATTTGAAATGCTGATTGATAAGGTTGATAGCACAGAGCTGAGGGAGCCCACTGTGGTAAATGTGCAGGCCTGGGTGTGGCAGAACAAAGGGAAAACTGTAGGTAATGTGGATGCTCTGTCATGTGCATCCTGTGTTGGTGCAAGTGTTCACCCCCACGGGTTTGAACAGAGGGGGGGTATGTGAGGCAGTGACAGGCCTCACGCTTCATAGAGGTCTGGAAGGGGTGGATATTCCAGTCCACATCTCTATTCCACCACAGGTGAGGCCACCTGGGTGTAATTACTGCTGTGATAAACCAGCCCTCAGTGTCAGTCTGGGGAGAGGAGAAAGGCTGAGGAGGCCTGAGAGGTTAGAGCCTGTGGAGGCTCTGTGTGTGGTCTCAGCCAGGAGGGCTGAGGGGCCACAAGGCTCTGTGTAGCCTGGAAGTTTGGGAGGCCCAGTGACCCTAGGAGAAGAGGGTCACACGGTCATAGTCGGGAGGACTATTGGACCATCTCCCCCCAAAGGGTACGGTTGGAGTCACAGCCAGGAGGTTGCTGGACTGAACGGCTGAGGAAGCCGCACTTAAAAGCTGTGTGTGAACAGCGCATGTATTTAGGTGAGTTAGATGAACTATGTTTAGTCAGAGCCCAGCCAGGCAGGTGTTGTTTTTATGATTTGTTTTGGTGTGCTGGTGCCAATAAAACTGAGTTGGACCTGAAAATCCCCGTGTTTTGAACATATTATTTATATATATATATATATATATATATATATATATATATATATACTCGCACCAAGGAACTGGTTTATTACCTTTCTCTTTTTCATATTGACTGAATTCAGCCTGGTGTGAGTGGCATACTTTTCTCTTAAAAGAACACTTTTATTATATTTATAAACACATATAAACAACGCATACGTGAACATTCTGTTTTTTATGTATAATAAACAATTGGATGGCTTTGTGGATACAATTTCATGTATTCTTTTTCCTGTCCTCTTTAGAGTTTTAACACAGCAAACAGTTTTGCTCAACCTTTTCATTCAGCTCATCATCACCACAACTAAGAGAGTCCCTCTGTACTGACTTCAATAGAGCATCACACATTACACTAATCAATGCAATGTTCTACAAATGTCCTTCACTTCAGAATTCTGGTTTCAAAAAGTCATAAAAAAGGTTTGTGACATTTTGGGCTCACTTACATATACATTTTGTGACTTTACATTTTTACACCACTCACTCCAGTGTTCAAATTTGGGTGGGAAAGCTGGTGTGGTTAGCTATGTTAGGCCTTGTTCACACATCAGATATTTGATCAGTTTTTTCCATCAGTTTGTGTAAGCCAAAACCCGGAGTGGAGGCTACACAGAGATAAGGTATAATGGAAAGATTTGCAACTGTTCTGTGTTTTTGACCCGCACCTAGTTTTGGCTCACAATAACGGATGGAAATAACTGATCAAAAAACTGTCGTGTGAACAAGGCCTTAATGAGTTTCTATCCAGATTTATCATTAAGACTTTTTTAAAAAGTTGTAAAACAAAATCTGCAATCTCACTCCAGTAGGTAGTGAGTGGGAAAAGTGTTAGGTTTAAGGATAACACAAATTTATAAAAAAAAAAAAATTCAAATCTACAGTACAGACCAAAAGTTTGGACACACCTCATTCAAAGAGTTTTCTGTATTTTCATGACTATGAAAATTGTAGATTCACACTGAAGGCATCAAAACTATGAATTAACACATGTGGAATTATATACTTAACAAAAAAGTGTGAAACAACTGAAAATATGTCTGATATTCTAGGTTCTTCAAAGTAGCCACCTTTTGCTTTGATTACTGCTTTGCACACTCTTGGCATTCTCTTGATGAGCTTCAAGAGGTAGTCACCTGAAATGGTTTTCACTTCACAGGTGTGCCCTGTCAGGTTTAATAAGTGGGATTTCTTGCCTTATAAATGGGGTTGGGACCATGAGTTGTGTTGGACAGAAGTCAGGTGGATACACAGCTGATAGTCCTACTGAATAGAGTGTTAGAATTTGTATTATGACAAGAAAAAAGAAGCTAAGTAAAGAAAAACGAGTGGCCATCATTACTTTAAGAAATGAAGGTCAGCCAGTCCGAAAAATTAGGAAAACTTTGAAAGTGTCCTCAAGTGCAGTCACAAAAACCATCAAGCGCTACAAAGAAACTGGCTCACATGAGGACCGCCCCAGGAAAGGAAGACCAAGAGTCACCTCTGCTGCGGAGGATAAGTTCATCCGAGTCACCAGCCTCAGAAATCGCAGGTTAACAGCAACTCAGATTAGAGACCAGGTCAATGCCACACAGAGTTCTAGCAGCAGACACATCTCTACAACAACTTTTAAGAGGAGACTGTGTGCAGCAGGCCTTCATGGTGAAATAGCTGCTAGGAAACCACTGCTAAGGACAGGCAACAAGCAGAAGAGACTTGTTTGGGCTAAAGAACACAAGGAATGGACATTAGACCAGTGGAAATCTGTGCTTTGGTCTGATGAGTCCAAATTTGAGATCCTTGGTTCCAACCACCGTGTCTTTGTGCGACGCAGAAAAGGTAAACGGATGGACTCTTCCCACCGTGAAGCATGAAGGAGGAGGTGTGATGGTGTGGGGGTGCTTTGCTGGTGACACTGTTGGGGATTTATTCAAAATTGAAGGCATACTGAACCAGCATGGCTACCACAGCATCTTGCAGCGGCATGCTATTCCATCCAGTTTGCGTTTAGTTGGACCATCATTTATTTATCAACAGGACAATGACCCCAAACACACCTTCAGGCTGTGTAAGGGCTATTTGACCAAGAAGGAGAGTGATGGGGTGCTACGCCAGATGACCTGGCCTCCACAGTCACCAGACCTGAACCCAATCGAGATGGTTTGGGGTGAGCTGGACTGCAGAGTAAAGGCAAAAGGGCCAACAAGTGCTAAGCATCTCTGGGAACTTCTTCAAGACTGTTGGAATACCATTTCAGGTGACTACCTCTTGAAGCTCATCACGAGAATGCCAAGAGTATGCAAAGCAGTAATCAAAGCAAAAGGTGGCTACTTTGAAGAATCTAGAATATAAGACATATTTTCAGTTGTTTCACACTTTTTTGTTAAGTATATGATTCCACATGTGTTAATTCATAGTTTTGATGCCTTCAGTGTGAATCTACAATTTTCATAGTCATGAAAATACAGATAACTCTTTGAATGAGGTGTGTCCAAACTTTTGGTCTGTACTAGAGATGAGCGAACATGCTCGTCCGAGCTTGGTGCTCGTTCGAGTATTAGGGTATTCGCATATGCTCGATACTCGGACGAGCAAATCGCGATCCGCGAGGAAACGGCAACTTCCTCTTCCTGCTTGTTAGGCACCTTTTCTCAGCCAATCAACATGCAGGAGAGTCTTTGGTACCTCCTAGCATTACATGGGGCCCCTACAAGTCGATAGCAGGGATTGGCTGGCCAGATCAGATGACCTGGGAATATAAGAATCTGGTCCCGCGCTGCTCGCGTCAGACGCCGCCTGCATGAGATTAGGGATAGAGCTGCTGTCTGTCAGGGAGAGTGATAGGGCCTCAATTTAGATTTTGGTTAGGCAGGAATCATTCTCAAAGAACCCAACAGCCCTTCTAAGGGCTACAAGCACCTTTTTTTTGTCTCCTCCTGGCTGGGACTTGTAATGCAGCTACAACCATCTTGGCTGCCCACTGTACACAGCGACTGGTGGCAGAATGGACAGCATGTGGTCCACATAGACCCAAAAGAAATTGCCCAAAGTCATCTCAGTACTAATTTTTGCTGCTGTACCTTGGCTTGCTGGGATCTGTAGTGCAGTCTAGGGAATACGTTTTTTCTCTCATTTCTATACACTACAGTCCAGTGAACAATTATGTAGTGTACTGTACAGTAGCGTCAGTCTAGGGAATACGTTTTTTCTATCATTTCTATACTCTACAGTCCAGTGAACAATTATGTAGTGTACTGTACAGTAGCGTCAGTCTAGGGAATACGTTTTTTCTATCATTTCTATACACTACAGTCCAGTGAACAATTATGTAGTGTGCTGTGCAGTAGCGTCAGTCTAGGGAATATGTTTTTTTATATATCCTACAGTGCAGTGAAAAATGAGTGGTTTGCGGTGCAATAGCCGCCGTCTAAAGACTACGTTTTTCCTCTCAGTCACATATACTACAGTGCAGTGCGAAATTGTGTCGTGTGCTGCACACTAGCGGGAGTGTAGAAAATATACGTTTTTCCACTCAGTCATATATACTACAGTGCAAAATTCTGTCGTGTGCTGCACACTAGCCGGAGTGTAGAAAATATACATTTTTTCTCTCAGTTATATATCCTACAGTGCAAAAATTGGGTGGTTTGCGGTGGTTTGCGACTCACCTGCTACCTCATCTAACTTGGTCACTTGGTGGTGTCACCGCCATGCTGTGTCAGGCTACATGTTTGGGTGGCTCACCTGCTACCTCATCTAACTTGGTCACTTGTTGGTGTCACTGCAATGCTGTGTCAGGCTAAATGTTTGGGTGGCTCACCTGCTACCTCATCTAACTTGGTCACTTGTTGGTCACGATTTTTTGGAGGCTCGCCACTACACTGTCGCCCAAAATTGTCTTGAGGGTCACCGGAGGCCTCTCCCCCACAACTTCAAGGAGGGTTACTACCCGGCCCTGGCAGACAAACATTGTCTTGAGGGGCACTAAAAGGCCCTGCACCCACCCACGTGTGGAGACTAATGGGTGGGTGCAGTGTGCGTCTTAGCCCATCTGGAATTAGGAAAGCTGGGCACTGTCTTTGGAGGTCTTTGTGTCTGCTGTGGACAGGGTGGTTGTGGGGTGTGTGTTTGCCCGTCTGGGATGGGGAGAGCTGGGCACTGTGCTGGGAGAACTTTGTGTACGCTGTGGACTACTGGGTGGGTGCGGGGAGGGAGACGCTTATGCCTGCGTCCTGGGGCGGGGGATAGGACAGCAGTGCCAGCATGGGCAGTGGTGTCACCCGCAGGCGGTGATGGACCTAGTTGGGTGTTTTCCTAACATGTGCCAGCGCATGTGCCTTGCTCATCTTGGTCTGGGTCAGCACAATTGTCTTGAGGGTCACCACCAGGCTGTTGCCCAGAATTTGGCATAATGGTGTGATTAGGCAGCCTCAGAGGCACCCATGCATGCTGTCCCTGCTGTTTCCTGTCCATTTCCGTGGTGTTTCCATCATTTTCTGAGGTTTCCAGGTTTTCACGCAACCTTCCCTGTGCAGAGCTTTGGTCCCCTGCAAAAAATGCTCGAGTCTCCCATTGACTTCAATGGGGTTCGTTATTTGAAACGAGCACCCGAGCATCAGGAAAAATTCAACTCGAATAACGAGCACCCGAGCATTTTAGTGCTTGCTCATCTCTAGTCTGTACTGTATGTGGCATGAAGTATGCCAATGCTGACTCAAGCAAAACTGACTTCAAAAATTATGTTATGATAAATACCCCCAATGTTTTTTTCTATAAATATTGACTTAAAAAAATATATCTTTCAGATAGAAGTATCCCTTTAAATAAGTTTAAATAAGTGCCCTGGTAAACCTCCAGATGTTCATCCACTAGTATAAGAATATTAGAAAGATTAGAAAAAAATATTACTATGATATATGTATGTATGTATATATATATATATATATATATATATATATAATTTTATTAAAATTAAGAAAGCCCATGTGCTCTACTAATAGACTGATTGGCAATCAATGCTAATTGTCACACAAAATCATTATTTAGGGCCAGGATTTAGTAGCTGAGAGAGTTGGTATAAAGAAAAATTTATACTGTCTCTAGATATTTACAATACAATAAATACATTTACTCTTGTTTGTCTTTGCCTACAGTAGTTTAGATGTAGTATACTTACTGTGTTGTGTATAATCCATACCACCTTAACCATACATAAGAAGAAATACTGCTGCAGAGTTCAAAATTCTCTATATCTATAGCTATATCTAGATGACATTTTGTTCCAAAACATTGTTTCTTCGCGACTTACATTATATTTGTTGTGCACAGACAATTTTTAATTTAAATGTGGCTACTGCTCTATGAAATGCTGCCATAAGGATGGTTCACTACGCTTGGAATACTAGGATGATGGAAACTATAACACTGAAAAATTATTTGGAAACCAGCCCAAGCTCTGTCCTTACTGTATGAGTAATCGCCTTTTTAAGATTCCCAGTGCACCAACCTCATTGCTGTAGAACAAACCTAACAACTGCATGAATCCTGCCACTGATGGAAAGAAAGAATATATTTACAAGAAGAACTTGGCACTACACTACTATCAATACAATTCTATTTTACTTGTTTAGATATAATTTCTAAAAGGGTTTTCTAATATTATCGTTTTATTTCTTGTATTTATTTCTTATATAGCAAAGAACACATTGGACGTGGTAAGACCAATCCTGTCGTTTATTTCATAATTTTATTCTCAGCAATATATGACCTAAATACTGATGACTATTTCATATTTAAATATTCTAGTAAGAGTTTTAATTATTTTCATATCCATATATATGGATATATTTATTTGGTTTGAGGATTCAGCACTGCATTGAATCATAGGGTGTGAGCCATCATCTGTCAAATAGCTTATATAGCACCAACATATTCTGCAGCAGTTTTAAAGACATTATCATAACTCACTATATTAGCGTTGAGCGAATTTCAGGATAAATTCCATTGGCCACAAAGCCGAATTTCCTCGTGCTTTGTGGTAGTGAATCAATTTAACCTGAAATAGTGTAAAAAAAAATATATATATACATATATATATATATATATATACTCACCTGATCCATTTGCTCATAACAGGCCGGCCACCATCATTTTGCTTAAAGATCTTGCACGAAATCCTGTGCGCAGTTCCACATGAGATTTCACCCCAGATCTTCAAGCAAGATGGCGGTGTACACTCTGTTATTTATATCAGATGCCACAATCTTATATGAACGCGGCATCTGAGGGGTACAGTGACAGGGAGCAGTGCAATCGCTGCTTCCTGACATTGCACCCACTAATTTGTCACAAAGCTAATTTTTGGGGGGAAATTTGTCAAAGTAGCCAAATCAAATTTACAATACTTTTCTCATCTCTACTCACTATCCCAAGTTGAGCTCTCAATCTAGATTCCTCACCAGTATGCCTTTGGAATGTGGGAAGAAACCAAAGTTCCTGGAGGAAACCTACTCAAACAAAGGGAGAACCTGAAAACTCCATGCAGATGTTCCACTTAAATTTGAACCCAGCCCTCAAAAAGTACCAGTGCCACCATGCTGCCTGTTATAAGCTAGTGTAAAACACACAGATCTTTATTTTAGTCTTCAATGTCTTATACGGTAGAAAATACTGGTCCATAAATTAAAAAGAAAAACATGATTTATTTGAACTCATTACATACACTACCCAACTACTGAAAAACAGGAATTACAGACTATATAGCTTGCAAGAGATCATATGATACACCTTGTGATAAAAACCAGGAGGTAAATCTTTTTGGCTCCCCAGAGGTCATTTATTGGGTGCAATTGTAACCACTAGTATAACTCTATTACAACATCAAACTGATTTCATTATGTTAATAGGTCTAATATAGTGGCAGGTTTCCTTTAAATTAGTAAAATCTTCAACTTGGCCAGCATGGTGGCCCAGTGGTTAGCAGTATTGCCTTGTAAGACTAGGATCCTGGGTTAAAACTTAACCATGGAGCTTGCATATTTTCCCCATGTTTTCATGTTTTTGGGTTTCTAAGTTTTCTACTTCATTCCTACATACTGGTATAGAGGAAATTAGATTGTGAACCATATTGGAAAATGAGTGACATGAGTTATGGCAATTTCAATACTTTGCTATGGAATATGTTGGTGTAAAGTAAATTAACTTGAATAATCCCTGCCTAACCTAGAAATCATCATCATAGCATGTCCTGAAGCTTCCAAAGCCAAGGCAGCCTTTTAGCCGTTTTCTGCTGAAATATGAATACTAAGTAAAAAAAATGTCACCATCATAATGGTGGCTTTCACTTTTCCCTTTCTATTTTATTTACTTTTTCGGTGAAATATTCCCCATGGATTATAAATGTGTTTTCTATATTATTTGCAGATAAGATATACAATAATTCGTTCAAGCAAAATATTTCACCAGTCACTTATAAAAATCATTTTCAGGGATCATTATTCTTTGCAGAAACACAAGAGTAAACCCGCTCTGGTTTGGATAAGGGGGCATTTAATTCCACATTTAATTGAATTCTGGCCTGACAGTAGAACATTTCTTACCTGCAAAGAGAGAACCAGCCGAAAGTCTAAGCGAAGCGCATGTGATGAATTCATATAAGAAACTCTTATCTAAAAAGTAAGCTTCCTAAATGTCAAGGGACACTTCAAACCTGAATTATTATTGCAGATTTGTTCATTTCTCTAATATTATTTCTATGTAAATGTGCTGTACAGCATTGGGGAGAGAACAGCATGCACTTCTCCATCAGTGACATAACTATCATTTATCTATATCCACTCCAAACACTGCAATATGACAACGTTTTGTGATAGAAGCTTAGACTAATATGCAGAATCACCTGTGAGTACTGGGGAATATTAAAGATTGTATCAGGCCACTAGCTTTTCATCACAGTTCTGAAGCACAGTAAGAATGGGACGCTAATCCCTATAGTGTATCATAGGATATTTCATTCCCATACTGAACATCTGTCTCTCTGAGCCGAGCTGGCTGAGAGCAATTACCACTAAAATAAAGGCAGATTTTGGATCTATATAATTAATTCTGTCTAGAAAAGGGTAAAGAGTGTGACACTTTAATAATGTTAAGGATATATAATCTGTGTTTTTAACTAATGGTTCCTTAGAGAGAGATGATTTAAATGTGCGTATTATGTAGATTAATGTTAGGCCTGTGTTATTCATACCACAGATAACATTGAGCTAAACTCTGCATGGCTGTAGATTATGAAAATATACCTGAGCTATAATTTATTTGAATAACTTAATGGCAATAATAATTATTTAGACTTAATCTCTTTTTATCTTTGTCTAAGCCCTGATTCAGAATGCTACGTTTTTGGACCCAATGAAGTCAATAGTGTAGATGACACCTCTGCTTGTCATCACAGAACCACAGAGTCAGGGCATGTACTACTCTGGTCTGTGCTTCATGGGACATGGATCTGAACACCAGAGGAGACAAGTGTTTCTGCCAGCATTTAGGTCCATGTCCTACATGGATATATAGGCCTCACTGATGTAGACTACACAGAGGAGGATTTGGTCTGCTTAGAACTTATGTTCAACTTTGAACACCATTTAATAATGTTTCAGTTTGTAAATAAATTTCATCTACATAGACGGTTAAAGGGGTTGTCTGGTTTCCTACGGTATATTGGTAACTTATCCTCAGGATAGGTAATCAATATCAGATCAGCAGGGGTCCGACGCCGGGCACCCCTGCCGATCAGCTGTTTGAAAGAGGACGTGGCACTCATGTGAGCACTGCATTCTCCTTACTGTTTACCTGCTCGCCATAAACATTGCAGCAGCAAGAAGGTGTAACACTCTGTCCCAGACTCATCCATCAGGCTTCCAGATAGAAAAGCATTATTTATCACACCACAGAACCCATTTCCACCTCTCCAGAGTCCAGTAGCGGCATGCTTTACACTATTCCATCTGATGAATGGCATTGTGTTTGGTGATGTAAGGCTCAGCCATGGAAACCCATGTGGTGATGTCAATGCCAGATGAGTTATAGTAACATAGTAACATAGTTTGTAAGGCCGAAAAAAGACACCTGTCCATCCAGTTCAGCCTGTTTTCCTACAAGTTGATCCAGAGGAAGGCAAAAAAAACCCTGTGAGGTAGAAGCCAATTTTCCTCACTTTAGGGGGAAAAATTCCTTCCCGACTCCAATCAGGCAATCAGAATAACTCCCTGGAATAGTCTGCAGAGCATTGGCAACTTTTAAATACTTTAGCACCTGCTCTGTAACTTTACATGGTCAGCCATTTCATGGTTGAATTGCTAGGGTTCCTGAAAGCTTCCACTTTGCACTGATAACTCTCATAGTGTAATAGCTAAGAAGGAAAATGAATTTCATGTGACAATGGGAATGTTTGAAACATGTGAAGTCAATGGTTAAGTGTTTTGTCCTAATACATTTCTTAATAGAATGTATCTTAGGCTACCATGAACCTACAGGAAGAGGATTGTAAAGATGCTGAACTGGCAGGTCTTCATGTTATAGTGGCAACCCATGGTCTCTCACTTGCTCCAGCACTCCCTGGTTTTGGTGGCTCATACCTGATAGGCTCTTTCCTCCTTCCTGATGGGTCTGGTTGCCAGAGTAGCTCTGCCCCTCCACACAAGATGTGGTCTTTTCCTTGTTGGCTAGTCATCTCTCTAAGACACATGCACTCTTAAAAGTCCAGTGTGCACATACTCTATTCGCCCCCAGACAATGAGTGGCTACCCTGGGGTAGCAAAGGCACCATCCCCTAAGGAAAGGTACCTGAGCAATAGGTTCTAGTTTGCTAGTTTCCTGCAAAGGTGTTCTGTTTCTGTGTTCATTTGCCCCTTTACTGACTTCTGCCTGTTTCCTAGATTTGATCCCTTGCTCCCCACCCTGACTACAGACTGTTTATCAGATTGCACAAACACTGCCTACCCTAACCTCAGCTTGGTCCTGAGCTCGCTTTCCCTGATCCCTTAGTGCTCCACACCAGTGCCTTTTAATCCATGTGGCTTAGCAGTCACTTGAACAGAGACTACTTCAAGAGGTAGTGGCCTTGTGGTTCAGATTCCTGTACAGGGGTTAAAGTGTGAATACCAAGAGGGCCACATAGATAATGCCCTTAGGAATGTCTTCAAGGCAAATCCCTTCAAGTGACACAGAAGATCCACATCACCTTCAGAATAACTTTTACTATTAGTGTGGTGGAGAATCATAAGTCCTTCCTTTATCTTCTACTTACTTTCAACCCACCTCTGGCTTTGGCTCAAAAAATATCAAAAACTATGTGCCACCACCCTTAGGCTGCTTTCACGAGAAAAACAGTCTGTGTGACAGCTGCATTTCCCAGACCCGACATCTAAGCAGATTTTACTGCATCATATTAATAATACAATGAGCTCCAGCCTGAACAAAGGGTCTTCTGTCCTGTAATTAAATGATGCTGTGAGTATGGGACACTTTACCAGGGGAATTCACAGTACCATAGATTATTATTATTGGTGAAAGAAGCTATCAAAAATTAGATTTGCCTGCTTTTCTGAATTTCACAAAGAAATTTGATTTGTTACAATATACTTTCCCATCCCAACAATTCACATTCCATTGTATTTAGCAGGCATAATGATGGGGAACAACAATCGCCCTGCCCTCCATAATGGAACCTCTCAGATTCCACATTCATCGCTGATCACAGCATCTGACATTAAAATTGAGGCCTTTCAGGGGTTAATCAGAGTAAAAAAAAAAAAAAAAGTCATTTGCTCGTGGAGAGGCCGCTGCGGCTATCTCGATTAAAGAAACCGAGCAAAATCTCGAACATTGATGTGATGACGTCATCACGCTGGCTGGGTGTGGTGACATCATCACTGATGACATAACCATGCCCAGCCAGCGCGGTGACCTGGTGATGTCACCATGTGTATTTATTTATTTTTTTACAGCCAGTTCAGGAAAAATAGATTCGGTCTTGTGGCGAATCAAATTTTTCCTGTAATTTGGATCGAAGTCAGTTCATTTGACTTCGATTTGCTCATTTCTAATTATCATGATGTAGTGACTTTGGACCAGGTTAAATCTGGTCTGGTAAACGTGGTCCTCCAATATACGATTTTTTCTGGACCAGACACGACCATGTGAAAGCAGACAGAGGAGGTCTATGTACTGCATTTAGCGAGCACAGAAACAAATACTATAGACATTTGTGTGATAAAATAAACTAAGATATCTAGATTTACTGAAGAATAGCAATCTCTAGATTTGCAAAAGGCTAGCCAACCAAGTTAATAAGAATAGTATATTGTCAAAGTGGCCAAATAAATGAACTATGTTCCTCAATCCAAGACAATCTTTTTAAAATTACATTGTAATTTAAGACACTGAAACATTTGCATTGATAACATAAATATGATAATAACATATTTACTATGACATTAATAAGATACATTCTTGCCAAGGCAAATGTTGCTATAATTCATATTTTACATTTTCAATGCCTTGAACTGAAAATCCCACAGACCAAAAATAATTTTTAGATCAGATAAATTTTCTATCCAATGACACAGATGTTTTTGCAGACTTTATGGATTGCTTTGTCATTTTGAATGAGTTTTCTGACTTTTCATCATTAGTCAACTCAGCTGAATTATCAGCATGGCAAACTGAACCTCCTAACATGGCAATAGAAAGTAAAATCTCTTAAAGCAATATGTATAAATTCAGCTATGGGACTAAAATATACATAAACTCACAAGTCACTCAGTCTGTTGCTATGTTTCCTGATCTTTTGATTCTGTCTTGATTATATTTAAAGCAGTCTTTTTTTTTTAATATATATATTTTTTATTAGAAATGCCCTCAAAAAATAAATTGATAATATGTTGTTCCACTGCCAGAGCTTTTAGCCATTGGAGGGAATTTATCATGAGGGCAATATTTGACGTCGGTTTTACTTGTGTCTGTGTTGGTGACTTTGTAACAGATTTATCAAATGCATATGCCCATTGTTGCTGCCCATTTGGAGTCAGCAAGCAGAATGCTTCTTGAGCAAGTGCTCACCAGTGTGGCTACTCTCTCCCTGGTGTGGCCAATCACCTCCAACAAGGTGTGGCAATGCCTGAAATGACACATGTGATCGGAAGAATAGGCACTGTGTGGTAGTGCCTGCTGCTGTTGGGGATGGGACCTTGTCAATGGAGGAAGAGTTGGAAGAGGCAGATAAGTGCCTGTTGTGGGAGCCGGCCCCATGATATGGTGGGAGGTGGTGAAAAGGACCTGGCCATGTTGCTGGGGTGCTTTCTCTCTGCAAAAAAACATATACCTAGTGGGCCATAAAAGACATGTACTATCCCTGCTTGTAACAGATACTCTAGGTGTCGACCGTGCCATGGCATGAACCTTGCCGCACAGCAGGAATCGCAATGAGTAGCTCACATTCTCCACCATGTGAGAGTAAAAGGCTCTACTACAATAGTAATGCAGCAATTGCATTGCTATCAACCTGGCCAGGTGGGTGTTCTGTTTCGAGACAGGTTAATTGAAAAAAGATGAAAAAAAATTTTCATGGCCAAATGTTCCGTTAAAGATGTCTCACGATGGAGCCAAGGGCAAGGAGGAGTCATAGCAGGAGAAGAAGAAGGTGATGATGATGACAAAGATGCCATATTGCTTGATGAAAGAGGTCCAGGAGAAGGAGGACAAACTTATTCTGATTGGGAATGCTGGCAAGTTGTATTTTCCCAAAGAATCTGGTGATGCCGCCTCATGTGCTGCAATAGACCTTGGGTGCCTATAATTGTGTTTGAACAGCCATGGCTTATTTTAATCCTGCAGATCTTTCACACAGCTGTGGTTTTCTGTGGTAAGCCAACGCTGGGCTTAGCTTTAGCTTCTTCACTGATGGATGCCCCCTCCTTAGCACCCCCCTCCCGCTCTTGGGTCCTGTCCTCACCTTCCCTGCCATCTGCACTGCAGAATTTGCACTAAAACAGCCAGCCACCACAGATCCTGTCCTCTCTCTCCCTGTCTGTCAGCTGCTCTGCTTGTCTGCCCTGCTTGTCCCTATTCTACATACACACACAATTCTTCTTTAGAATTCTAGCCTTTCCTAGCCATTCTGCTTGTTCTGCTAGGGTATCTCACTGCCTGCTGCAGCACTGATTGGTAGTGTTGAGCGAGAATGCTCGGCCAAACTCGCTGTTCGGCTGAGCATGCCTATGCTCAGGTCTGCTCAGTGTTCGGCCGAACACCGTGTGTGCTCGAGTGAGATGCTCGAGTATGCTAATGCATACGAATTTGTATGCTAATGCTACGCATTGTACGCTAACGCGTACAAATTTGTATGCTAATGTTATGCACTGTATGCTAATGCGTACAAATTTGTATGCTAATGCTACGCATTGTACGCTAATGCGTACAAATTTGTATGCTAAATTGGCATACAGATTCGTACGCATTAGTGTACAATGCGCAGCATTAGCATACAAATTTGTACGCATTAGCGTACAATGCGTAGCATTAGCATACAAATTCGTACGCATTAGCGTACAATGCGTAACATTAGCATTGCTAATGCTACGCATTGTGCGCTAATGCGTACGAATTCAGTTAATTAGCGTACTTTAACGAGTGAGCACTCCAGCATCACCAAGTGTTCTACCAGAGCACACGAGCACTTTGGTGCTTGATCAACACTACTGATTGGCTCAGCCTTGAAGCCAATGAGGGCAAGCCCTCACCCCCACTTCCTCTCAAAGTCATGTGAGAACCCTTCTTTTTCCGTAGTTTGGGAATTAGGTCACGTGACGCTGCCTCATCATATGACCTACTTGGAGCCCTATTTAAACAGGCAACCTGCCAGCGACAGGTTGCCTGTGATTGGTCTTTCATCCAGAGCGTGTTACCACTGTGATTGCTACTTGTCAATTCAGCTTGTGTGCTCGACTACCCTCTCGTCTCTCTCCTGGTACTTTGTTATGTCTCGGTTTGACCTCGGCTTGTTATTGGATTTGGCGTTTGGATTTCCCCTGAAGTTTGACGGGTCCTCCAGGTTTGACTTCGGCTTGATGGCTCAGCTTTTCTGTATTGTGGTTCTGTCTTCGTTTATTGTTTTCTCCTGTTATTCCCTTTCCGTGTACGCTCCTGCACCTATCTAGGCTAGGGATTTCCACCCAGTTGTACGTCGTTGCCTAGGACGGGTTCGTGCAAGTAGGCAGGGTCAGAGGTGGGGTTCCTGGCCCAGGTCATACAGGAGCTGGCGGAGAGGCTACAGCAACAGGAGCAGTTTCAGACCACCTCTGCGGCAGCTCCCTCTTTGCAGATCTTGGAACCCCATGTTAAATTCCCCGATCGTTTTTCAGGGGATAGAAAAATTTTTATGACCTTCAAAGAGAGTTGTAAACTTTACTTTTGCCTGCTCCCCCACTCTTGGGTTCTGAGCAGCAGAGAGTCAGGATCATAATCTCGTTGTTGCAAGGAGACCCGCAGGAGTGGGCCTTTTCTCTTCCCTCAGACTCTCCCTGCTTGTCGTCTGTGGAAGTGTTTTTTCAGGCATTAGGTTTCTTTATGATGAACCTGACAAGGCCGCAGTAGCCGAGAACCAACTCCGATCTCTCCGTCAGGGTAACCGTCCAGTAGAGGACTACTGCACGGAATCTCGGAAGTGGTGTGTTCCCTCAGGCTGGAATGATCCAGCACTTAGAAGCCAGTTTAGGTTGGGACTGTCTGAGGACCTTGAAGACTTATTAGTGTGTTATCCCTCCCCTGATACCTTAGACTCGACCATGACATTAGCCATCAGACTGGAACGACGGTTAAGAGAGAGACAGAGAGAACGCCTGACTACTCCTCAAGGGGTTGTTCCACCCGACGTTCCTCCTCCTAGACCACTGATTATGAACCCTCAAGAGGTACCTATATGGGATAAGTGTGAGGGATCAGAGGCGTCTTAAAGGCGTCTCTGTTTCTACTGTGGCGAGGTGAATCATTGGCTTCAACAGTGTCCCAAACTTTATCCCTCAAAGAAGCTTTTCCCGGGGAGTAAGGTATCTCCCAAGGTGGTAAGAGAGAAATTTCTATTACCTATTACCATTTTTTATGGCATGTATAGAGGTTTGGGGGAAGCATTTATAGACTCTGGATCGGCATACAATTTTATTGATTATAGTTTTGCATATCTCTTGGGTGCCTATAATTCCTTTAAGGAGTGCTATCTGTATCATTGCCCTTGACTCCACCCCTCTTTCCAATGAGAGGGTGAAGTTTTGTACCCCTGAGGTTACTTTAACTTTTGGTGTGATACATTCCGAAATTTGTTCCTTCTTGATTCCGAAAAATATACCTGCTGATTTGATCCTTGGTATGCCTTAGTTACGGGATCACAACCTGATTATTAATTGGTCCATAGGGGAACTGGAGAAATGGGGGATTAATTGTAATAAGTGTTGTAAGTCTGTGTTACAAGCTGGGGTTACCGTTGCTTCACCGATCCTCCCCCAGTATATCAGTGATTTTACGGATGTGTTCTCCATGTCAGAAACAGACTTCCTTCCTCCTCATAGACCATATGATTGTTCCATCGACCTCATTGAAGGATCCAAATATCCTAAGGGTCGGATTTACAATCTATCTGCCCCTGAGCGTCACGCTATGAAGGAGTACTTGAAGGAGAGTCTGCTTAAGGGGCACTTAAGGCCCTCTGAGTCGCCAATGGGGGCAGGTTTCTTTATTGTCAGTAAGAAGGATGGAGGTTTAAGGCCCTGCATAGATTACAGGGAGCTGAATAAGATCAAACAATTATATGGGGTCTGAGCAATTTTCTGCCATTTTAGACGACGATTTTTTTCTGTGATTGTATTTGAACATTTTTACCTGGAGGTGTGGCAACTCCAGGTCTGAATGTACCATTACTTACATCTTATGGTAACATTCTGGTGCACCTGTGTAGCCTGAGTCACATGAGTCATTGGTAGGTGGTGCTCATGGTCTCCTCCCTTCTCCCATTGTATGTGTGATTTCAAGCTGGAGGTAACTAAGAGTAGGTTTCTGTGTGTCGGCCTATATGCTCCTTCCGCAATTGCCCATACGGCAAGGTAGGTTAGCGTTAGGTCCCGAGCCACTCTGAGATACCTAGACGCGGTGCTCGGGATCCGGTATTTTCTTGATATAAGAATATATTGGCGAAAGTCTCATTTTAACATCAGTGTGAGGGTTTAGCCATATATTGTCAATTGCATTACTGCCGCAGTGCACCTTTACTAGTGATTGTTTGATTATATAGTTTGCCACAGCCACACAATTTGTTACTTTGTGTAGGATGGTTTTGTGGTACATGTGGTCCGCTGCAGGCATCCTACATTGTATGCATTTTTGCTGGGGATTGCTGTTAGCAACGGACCACATGTGCAGGAATTGTTCCCCCGGTTTGATATGCGCAACAGCATATAAGGTCTGAGCAATTTCTGTCATTTTAGACCACGTTTTTTTTTTCTGTGATTGTATTTGAGCTGAATAAGATCACCATTAAGAATCGGTATCCATTGCTTCTCATTGCAGATCTGTTGAACCAGGTACATGGAGCTTGCTGTTTTTCAAAACTGGATCTAAAAGAGGCCTATAATTTGATTAGAATTAGAGAGGGGGATGAATGAAAGACAGCTTTCAACACCCCGGAGGGTCACTATGAATATTTTGTGATGCCGTTCGATTTAAGTAATGCACCTGCTGTCTTCCAAAATTTTGTTAACGATATTTTTAGGCCATTTATCGGTTGATTTATGATCGTTTATGTTGACGATATCCTCATCTTCTCGGCTGATTGGACTCGCATGTCTCTCATATTAGACAAGCGTTGGAGGTTTTTCGAAAGAATCAGCTATTTGTCAAAGGGGAGAAATGTATTTTTGGTTCCAAGAGGTTGTCTTTCTGGGTTATATCCTCACTCTGTAATACTTTAAGATGGACCCTTCCAAGGTGAAGGCGATTCTAGACTGGGTACGGCCTTCCTCCTTGAAAGCGCTCCAACATTTTCTTGGATTTGCAAATTTTTATCGAAAATGTATTAAAAAATTTCCAGTAGTTGTCAAGCCCCTTACGGATCTTACCTGTAAAGGTGCAGATCTTGTTAACTGGTCTCCCATAGCGATTGAGGCGTTTGAAGCTCTTAAGAGGTGCTTTACCAACGCTCCAGTTTTGGTCCAACCTGACCAAACTAAACCATTTGTAGTGGAGGTGGACGCTTCTGAGGATGTTGTAGGAGCTGTACTTTCCCAGGGGTCTCCTACCTTCACTAATTTAATACTAAAATTAAAAATGTGCCTTCTTCTCGCGTAAATTCTCCCTGGTCAAAAGGAATTACGACATTGGCAATAGAGAACTTTTGGCGATCAAATGGGCCTTTGAAGAATGGCGCCATTTTTGAGAGGGGGCTATACACCGTGTTACGGTCCTTACGGAAAACCTTACATAAAAACCTGATGTTCCTTGAGTCTGCTAGGCGATTGAACCCCAGGCAGGCTAGATGGGCTTTGTTTTTTACCCGTTTTGATTTTTGTGTCACTTTTAGGCCCGGAAGTAAAAATGTCAAGGCCGATGCTCTGTCTCAAAGCTTCCATGCTTTCCAGCCTTCTGATGTTCCTCCTGAACCCATCTTGCCGGCTAATATGATTGTGGCTGCCACTATGTCTAATTTGACCGTTGAAATCTCTGAGAAGCAACATCTGGTTCCACCTGATTCTCCCAGAGATAAGTTGTTTGTACTCGTTCATCTGCGTTTCCGACTTCTGGGTGAGTGCCATAATTCAGTTTTAAGCGGTCACCTGGGTATTAATGCCACTAAAGAACTCGTCTCTAGATTTTATTGGTGGCCTTTGATGTCTAGAGATGTTCAGTCTTTTGTGGCTTCCTGTAGCGTCTGTGCCAGGTCCAAGAATCCAAAGACCTGTCCGGTGGGTGAGTTACTTCTCTTACCCGTCCCGATAGACCGTGGTCCCACGTGTCTATGGATTTTATCACTGACCTGCCGTGCTCTGAGGGTAAGACCGTGGTATGGGTTGTAGTGGATCGGTTCAGTATAATGTGCCACTTAATTTCTCTGCCCAAATTACCTAATGTCAAGACTTTGTCTTCTTTGTTTATTGACCATATTGTTAGAATACATGGCATTCCTGAAAACATTGTGTCTGATAGAAGTGTTCAGTTTATTTCTAAGTTTTGGAGGGCCTTTTGGCGTAAGATTAATAATTACTTTGTCATTCTCGTCAGCCTTCCATCCGGAAACCAACGGCCAGACTGAATGTATTAATCAGTCTTTAGAGCAGTACATTAGGTGTTATGTTGCTGATGATCAACTTCTGTGGACTAAGTATTTGTGTCGCCGAGTTTGCTCTTAATAACCAAATCAATTCTTCATCTGGTTTCTCGCCGTTCTTTTGTAACATGGGGTTGCATCCGCGATTTGGGTCTTTTTCCTTGTCAGTTTCTTTACTTCCGGAGGTTAGTCTCGTCACTCAAGAACTGTGCACAGTTTGGGCCCAGGTTTGGTCGAACCTGAAAAAAGCCCAGGAGATTCAGAAGGGTAAGGCTGATAAGAAACGTTCTTGAGGTGTTGACTTTAAAGTAAGAGAGAGAGCGTGGTTATCTACTAAGAGTCTACATTTGAAGGTACCTTATAATAAGTTTGCACCACGTTTTATTGGTCCATACGAGATTACTCAGGTTTAGAAATGAGCGAATCATCCAAAATTCGTTTTACCGAATATTCGTCGAACTTTTAATAAGATTCGCATATTCTACTAATTTATTTGCCGAATCTGCGTACATATCATACATTATTATGTGGTGTTTTGCGAACATTCGCGCACTAATAACGAACGTTCAGTTTTAAAAGGTACGCAAATTGTGTAAACACGTACGCATGAGCGTACAAATTGCGTACGAAAATTACGGGCTTTGCTGGAGCAGAATGGTGGAGCAGGAGGAACGCTCTGAGTCTGACCCCTGGCTACATATGGATACTGTATCAGCAGATGACAGCAGATCATCCGGCTGTGACTGAGATGAGCGTGCCATCCACTCTACTACCTCATCCACTTTCTCCTCCACTAAAATTTTGCGCCTTGGTGGGTTAGCCTGCTGGAACACTGGCCAAGTATTGCGAATTCTACAAGTAGAATCTCCAGCTACAGGTCCTTTAGCACTGTCATGTGCTACCTCCTCCTCCTTTTTTTAGAGCTCGAGGTCTGGCTGGAACTGGACCCCATTTGCTTATCCAGACATTTTTCACTTGACTGTGGCCCTGCAGCTGGTCTTTGTCGCTCTCTCTGTCTCTCTCCCTATCTCTCTCCCTGCCTGATTGATTACTAGCCCTGCACTGGCCCTGCACTTGCCTTGCACTTGCCCTGCAGTATCCCTGATATGTGTAATATGGATTCCCATAACAATTACAGCCCAATTTTAACAAAACAGGTCTTAGTCTCTCAGAACTACACACACAGTGCTTCTGCTCATCTCAGCAGTTGCAGCACAACTGATGCGTCACTGGCTTAGCGAGCCTGAGCCAATCAGAGCAAGCCCTGCCCACTAGGTCAGGTGACAACTTTCTTCCCTGGCTTTTGCCGAACGAATAACGAACTAACAGAAAAAGTTTGCTAATTAATTGAATTTGTACGCAACAGCGTATAGAGTAAATTATACATAGCATTAGTGTACAATTTATCGGACAAGTACGTAGCGAATGTGTAGAAAGCGAATGTCAAAATATTCGGATTTGCTTCGCAGTGGCAAATTTCCACGATTCGTATCAAATCTACGAAACGGCGAATAGATTCGCTCATCTCTACTCAGATTATTAATCCAGAGTCCTTTAAGTTGCACTTACCCGACTCATTTCGTATACACAATGTTTTCCATAAATCTCTACTTAAGAACTACGTTGCACCGGTTTGTCCGGATGAGGTGCCTCCTTGTCCTGTGGAGGTGGCAGGGCAATGGGAACACGAGATATCGAGGATAATTGCTGTTAGAAAGGTCCATAAGTCACTTCAATATCTTGTCCATTGGAGGGGGTTTGGTCCGGAGGACAGATCTTGGGTTCCGGCCAACAAAATGCATGCAAACACTCTGATTAAGAGGTTTCATCAGTGTCATCCTGAGAAACCAGCTCCGGCAAGTAAGGGTCTGGTGGCCCCTCGTGAAAGGGACTCCCACTGTTGTTCAGGAGCGAGGACGAGAAAAGGGGCGGGGAGGACCCGGCGCGCGTTCAGTCTCAGCACTTCATGTTTTAGTTTGGGAATTAGGTCACGTGACGCTGCCTCGTCACATGACCTACTTGGAGCCCTATTTAAACAGGCAACCTGCCAGCCACAGGTTGCTTGTGATTGGTCTTTCATCCACAGCGTGTTACCACTGTGATTGCTACTTGTCAATTTGGCTTTTGTACTCGACTACCCTCTTGTCTCTCCCCTGGTACTTCGTTATTAGTGATGAGCGAACATGTTCGGCCGAATACACTATTCGGCCGAAAATGGCGGCGCTCATGACCACGCGGTGTTCGGCCATACTCGAGTCCCCTCCCCGCACGCTAATTAGCCAATTAGCATGCGGGAAGGGCTGGCATTCACTGTAATGCCAGTAGCCATGTTAGCTACTGGCATTACAGTTATTGGCTGGCCGGGAACGCGTCATCGGGTGCTATAAAGCACCCGGTGACATGTGACCGGATCATACCGAGCAGGGAGAGCTGCTGCAAGCAGGGACAGACAGAGTAGGGACAGAAGAACGCTAGGCAGGGATAGAATTTCTGTTTCAAAGACCCAAAAGCCCTTTTAAGGGCTATTATATCTTGCTGGCAAACTTTTTAATTTATTTTGGGGGTGTTAAAAATAGCGCTAGGGGGCCTGCCATTAACGCCACCTATGCAGCTGCTGCATGCTGTATGATATATGTATACTATATACCTGAAATCCTTTGCTATTATTTCTGCTGTTAAGCCTTCAGTACCTCGTTTGCGTCTTGCTGTATATACATTTGTGCAAGGAAGGACTTGTGTAGGGATAGGATTTGGCAAGGTAGGGCTAGTATTTCTGTTCAAAAGTCACGAAAGTCCATTGTTATATCTGGCTGCATTTTTTTTTTGGGGGGGGGGAAGAACGCAAGTGTGCCTGACCACAATGTGTGCATTAGAACCGTTCTGTAGTCTATATACCTGACATTCGTTGCTATTTTTTCTACCGTTAATTAAGGCCGCAGTTCCTCAGCTGCGTCTGCTATATAACATTTGCGCAAGGAGGGAATTATACTGTAGGGATATGATTTGGTTAGGTAGGGCTAGTGTTTCTGTTACAAAGTCACAAAAGTCCATTGTTATATCTGGCTGCATTTTTTTTTCTTTTGGGGCAAAAAGAACGCAAGTGTGCCCTGACACTACCAGTACATGCACAGCGTGTGTATTAGAACCTTTCAAAAGTCTATATACCTGATATCCGTTGGCATATTTTCTACATTTTAATTTAGGCCGCAGTTCCTCATTTGCGCCTGCAGTTTAACTTGCGCAAGGAGGGAATTGTACTGTAGGGATAGGATTTGGCTAGGTAGGGCTAGTGTTTCTGTTCAAAACACACAAAAGTCCATTGTTATATCTGGCTGCATTTTTTTTTCTTTTGTGGCAAAAAGAACGCAAGTGTGCCCTGACACTAACACTACGTTCAAAGCATGTGCATGATAACGTTTCTGTAGTCTATATACCTGACATCCATTGGTATTTTTTCTACCGTTAAGTTAGGCCGTTGTTCCTCATTTGTAGCTGCTCTATAACGTTTGCGCATTCTAAATATTTGACATTTGGTGAAAGTTTTCTGATCATACACTTAATAAAAAAGTTGCAAAAATACTATATAATATGTGCAGGGCGAGCAGAAATGGACGGGGAAGTGGGCGTGCTGCTGATGGTGAACGCAGAGGCAATGGCTCTGGGAGGGGAGAAACTGTGCCTGCTGGCAGAGCCCAAGAAACAGTCATCCAAAACTCCTAGCTTCATGTCTCAGTTTGGAGAGCGGCGCAAGACAGATTCTTGTTAGGTCAACATGTCAGGAGGACCAGAGTGAGGTTAATTTTTATTAGGTTAAAAAAATAGGGGTGAGGGCCTGCTGGTGAACCTCTTAAATATTTAAAGGCGAGGGCAGCCTAATAAGCAGTTTGATGTGCTGGAAGAGGACGAGAAGAGGAACGGGTTCATGGAAATACAGTGTATTCAATACACCTTAAAAGCCACATTTAAAGTTCCTTTATCTTCAGCCGCTTTCCTCTGGTGGGGTAGCGAAGTAAGGGGCAATCCAGGCCTTGTTCATTTTGATTAGCGTCAACCTGTTAGCATTTTCAGTTGACAGGCAGATGCGCTTAGCAGTTATTATGCCCCCAGCGGCACTAAATAACCGCTCCGAAAAAAATGCTGGCGGCAGAGCAGGCCAGCACCTTAATGCTGTAGAACGCTAGTTCGTGCCATGTGTCCAGCTTAGACACCCAATATTTATAAGGCACAGAGGGATCGCTGAGGACATTGACATTGTTAGCTAGGTAATCCTTTACCATTTTACTAAACTTTTCCCTGCTAGTTGTGACACTAGGCCGCTTATCAGAACCTTTTCCAAATGCAGCGCTGTTCATCTTTATTGAGAGCAGTAAATAACAGCTCTGAAAAAACGCTGGCGGCAGGGCAGGCCAGCACCTCCAAGGTGTATAGCGCCAGTTCGTGCCATGTTTCCCTGGGGGCAGACAGGGAAACAGTTTTTTAGCCAGTGACTCGCTATTATCCCATTACTAGTAAGAGATTGGAACAGAGCTCCGAATATATGTGTGAGAAGGCAGAGTAAATAGGTGACAGTGTGTGCTCGTGGTGCAAGCATGCAGCACCGATGAGCAGCAGTCACAATCACAGCATATGAGGAATGTGAATAAGAGCTCATAGCAGCATCAAACATGCACTAAGGAATGTGGATAGGGATTACTAGAACTAGTAGCGACACTGATAGTTTTAAACACATATAAACAGGGTATTTTAACAAAATAGTGAATAATAAAAGTTAATTTTTAGGGATAAACTTAGGAGCACATGTCAAGTATGGGCATTAGTAGCCTCAGGGCTAATTGTAAATAATAGATTAAAAGCCCTACATGTTGCCCTGGTCTACGAAGAGAAACTATGTGTCCAACTTAGACACCCAATAATTATAAGGCACAGAGGGATCGCTGAGGACATTGACATTGTCAGCTAGGTAATCCTTTACCATTTTACAAAACTTTTCCCTCCTAGTTGTGACACTAGGGTGCTTATCAGAACCTTTTCCACATGCAGCGCTGTTCATCTTTATTGAGAGCAGGTAGGGTTCCAGCGCGTGTTCAGAACGCACAGCAGTCAGTGAGCTGGCAAGTGAAAGCGCTGCTGCAGCGTTGCCAGACCAGCGGAAGCTGTAGGTGACTTTTGGAAATGGCACCTTCACCAGCAGCTCAGGCAAAAAGTGTAGTTTTTGAGAAACTGCTGAACCACTAAGTTGAAGCAGTTGTTTGGCCTGAGGGAGACTCCTGTTGGAGGAACAGGTAGACTCATTCCTGTCATCCTGTCATTCCTGAGCCACAGCTCAGCCTGGTCCCTTATACCCTGCCACAGCACTGTGGCGGTGTGTTGTTTGTCACCTAAGCAAATAGGTTTTAGCACAGCCTGTTGCCACTTCCCCACCGCTGTGCTACACTGCTTCCAGCTACTGACTGATGGCTGACTGGTGCTGCAAGATGGGAATTCCTAGGTGGAAGTGGTGGAGGAGAAGGAGGGGTTGCAACCACTAATGTAGGTGGTGGCGGAAATCCTGATGGAAGTAGGGCCCACAATCCTTTGTGTCGGTAGCACCTGTGCCATCCCAGGGTACGACTCGCTCCCAGCCTCCACAACGTTCACCCAGTGTGCCGTCAGGGAAATGTAGCATCCCTGGCCAGAAGCACTTGTCCATGTGCTAGTCGTTAAGTGGACCTTCCCAGTAACTGTGTTGGTCAGGGCACGGGTTATGTTTCGGTACACATGCTGGTGTAAGGCGTTGAGGGCACACCGGCAAAAATAGTGGCAGCTAGGTACTGAGTAACGAGGGACAGCCGACCGCCATCAGACTGCGAAAAGCCTCAGTGTCCACAAGCAACATTTTCAGCGCCAGCAATTTGTAAAGGTGTGCATTTAGTGCTATGGCCTGTGGGTGGGTGGGTGACTGGGTATTTGCACTTTCGTTCAAAGTCCTGGGGTATGGACATCTGTACGCTGCGCTGGGACACAGAAGTAGATGTGCTCGCTGATGGTGCTTGCAAGGGTCCAGGTGCAGGGGGGGAGGCATCTGGGCCTGCGTCTTGGCTAGCACGTAACACAGGGAAGAGGAGGCAGTGGTGTGACCCGCAGACACCGATTGTGGATCCAGGCATTTGGCCCAACTATTAGGGTGCTTTGCTGCCATGAAGATCATGCTGGTGGTGGTCAGGTTGCTAATGTTCATGCCCCTGCTCATTTTGGTATGGCACAGGTTGCAAATGACAATTCTTTTATCGTCCACACTTGTTGGTGTGGCCTGCCTTCTCCCTTTTGCCACCCCACCGCCTCTTACAGCTTGTTGCGGTGCTGCGCATCCCTCCCCCTCTGTACTGCTGTCCTCGCTCAGCTTGCCTCCTTCCCATGTTGGGCCAGTGATTTCATCGTCCACTACTTCCTCTTCCTCTTTGGGAAGGAATTTTTTCCCTTAAAGTGAGGAATATTGGCTTCTACCTCACAAGGGTTTTTTGCCTTCCTCTGGATCAACTTGCAGGATAACAGGCTGAACTGAATGTACAGATGTCTTTTTTTCTGCCTTATAAACTATGTTACTATGTTACTTCTTCACTCTGGTCCTCCTCCTGACAAGTTGACCTTCAGTGCTGCTGACACTCAAAAACATTTGGGGTGAGGGTCTACTGCTGATCTGACCATCTAAAACATTAGGGGAGAGTGCCTGCTGCTGATCTGACAGTGTAAAACATTAGGGGTGAGGGTGTGCTGCTACTTACGCTTTACGTACAAGTAAATATATGTTTCCTAACAATATTTCCTGTAAAATCGATGTTATCTTGGGTTTTGGGGGGGTACTTTTGTCATTCCGTAAAAGTGGTGTAATAGTCGGACATAATCATTAATAGCAGCGACTTCGGTGTGCAAGAAGCCTCCAGACATCCTCCCCATGCTGTTCCCTAACCATTTCAGTGGTGTTTCCACCATTTCCTCACGTTTCCCTATTGACCAGACTCCCTCCCCTCTGCAGAGCAGGGGGTGCCTGGTCTTCTCCCATTGACTTCCATTGTAATCGGGTGCTCGGCCGAGCACTCGAGCACCACCTAGTGTTCGGCCAGAGCACCCGAGAACATCAGGGTGCTCGATCATGACTATTCGTTATCTCTCGGTTTGACCTCGGCTTGTTTTCGGATTTGACTTTTGGATTTCCCCTGTACGCCCCTGCACGTATCTAGGCTAGGGATTGCCGCCCAGTTGTACGCCGTTGCCTAGGACGGGTCATGCAAGTAGGCAGGGTCAGAGGTGGGGTTCTAGTCAGGGCTGCACTTACCCCCTGACATGACATTTAGGTTATTCTAGAAGAAGTTGTTTTGGCTATGTTGATAAATCTCATTGTTGTTTTGTAACAGTTGTGTATTAAGACATTTATTAAATGTCAAAATTGTATTTATTTTTCATTTTTACCATACTTATTGGGATTTTTGTTGATAATTATTAATTATTAATAATGTACTTGCATGCATTCTGGTAATATATATTAATCTCTGTCTTTATGCCTAAGTATGCCCTAACAACAGGTACAATAAACAGACATACCTTGAATAGACTCTGGTTAGTCTACCCATATTAGGCTACTTTCACACTAGCGTTTTAAAATTCCGGTATTGAGTTCCGTCATAGGGGCTCAATACCGGAATAAAACGCTTCAGTTTTGTCCCCATTAATTGTCAATGGGGACAAAACTGAACTGAAGACAACGGAATGCTCCTGAAAGCATTCCGTTCCGTCTTCAGACCGGAGAACAAACCGCAGCATGCTGCGGTTTGCTCTCCGGTCCAGGCATCCGCACCAAGACGGATCCGGAATGACCCCCAATGCAAGTCAATGGGGGTGGATCTGTCTGGTGTGACCACAATGGTAACCGGATCCGCCCTCCATTGACTTTCAATGGAGTTCATGACGGATCTGGCTACACATACACACATACAGACATAGACATACACATATACATAAACATACACAGACATATACACATACAAATACACATACATACTTACATGCACCCCGGCAGGTCTTCAGAGCGTCGGAGGGACAGGACGGCGCGCACAGGTGACGATTCCACCAGGCGCCCAGCAGAGGGTGCTGTGGGGAATCGTCACCTGTGTGAGCCGTCCTGCTTCTCCGTCGCTCTGAAGACCTGCCGGGAGCATTTAAGTATGTATGTATGTGTATTTGTCTGTGTATATGTGTGTGTGTCTGTGTGTGTGTGTATGTATGTACTGTGTGACATGTGTGGGGCCAGAGCGCAGTTCCGGCTCCACACATGTCGCTGCGGCAGTCCTGATCTGGCAGCACCCTTCACCTGCCGGATCAGGCCTGCCGCGAGTGTGAAAGTAGCCTAAACTGTGTCACAGGAAACCTTTGTGACATTATCAAAAGGGATCTCTTGATCCCCTTGCTTTTACCATATGGCATGATCACTTTTAATTGCATCATAGAAGGGATTAAATGATAGAGATCAGAGCTTTTTGATCTTGGTTATTAGAGCAGGACCCTGACTGAGCTTTACAGTTGATATTCTACACCACAAAATACCTTAACCCCTTACAGGTACAGCAAATTCTTGAACTTTAAATAGTGTTCTGGTTCATAAACTGAGTGGGAATCTTAGTTGGAGGGGATTTGCTGTTTTACAAAGTGTCAGTAATCAGAGACAACTCCTATCATGGACATTTAACATCTAAGCTGACATGGTTAATTTAGATGGGGAACTCGCCAAAAGGTAACAAAACAGCACAGTATCCTATAGTCAGGAGTAATCAGTATTCATTTATTCCTCTTTGTTCTTAGGGACAACTTTGTTAGAAAATCTTAGTCCTAGTACTGGTCATGGATACATATACAGTAAATGTGAGTCCGTGTATTTACTATAACTTCTTTATAGTAATAACTTACACATCCAACACACATGAAATGTATGTTGCATGGATAGTGAACAGTAAGTAAAAAAAAATGTGAAAGAAAGCAATGAATAAAAAAGGTCTGCAATTTTGCATTTGTTTATACATTTTACGAATATAACTAATTAGAAACTATTTTTTTTTTACACATAGAAAGTTAAAAGTACACTCCAGGGAAAACTAACATGCTGTTGTTATCCCTAATCCAAAGAAAGTAGGAAAAACAAAAAACTAGTGGGTGAGAGAGGTTATGGCGATGTTGGGCCGCTCTGCAAGTATGGGTATGAGACCCTATGGTTATTTGTTATGCCCCTGGTCACAAGAGTTGAAACCTTAAAAATTAAACATACGTGGCATGTCCCTGCAGTACACCATTAATGTGTGCCCTAAAGCAACCCTTTTTATGTTTGAGTGTTTAATTTCACACTACTATCTTCATGGTAATTATTTCTATTATATTATTATAATCATTATTTTACATTGACCTGCTAAATTGAACAGAAGGCATAAGGGTTTCAATTATCTCTCTGAACTCTTTGCACTCTGTTGAAGTCTTTTTATGCACAATAGGTTCCCTGTGAGTCTTTTTTTCTCTTGGATCTCATTTTAGCATATTCCTTAAACTATAATTATTAATAAAAAATACTATTGTTAAAAAAAGATAAAAAAGGATAAGAAAGGATAAACTAAAATATTACAAAGGACAAAATATTTGCTTCGATTTATGAACTTTTTGTACATTCAGCTTGTTTGTTGTTATTTGTCTTTAAAATTCTGCATAATATATGCACACATGATTTATTTTATATTATCTCTGTTTTATCACAAGTTCTCATTTCTCAAAGTCTCTTGCTGGTGATGACCCTACAAGCACAGCATTTTTGATTATTCATCCGAAACTCTTGCTTCTGGTATCTGCTTAATGAAAAGATCTAAGAATCTAGGCACAAGAGAAATGCAAACAATAAAATATCTCTATTTGTTCTACAGGACAAGTAAACATTTGTACATACCAATCCATTATATTGAATCCATTTCATCTGTAGACACCTGTCACACATTATTCCATCATGATAAATTTGTGTGTTCTGACCTTATGATCTCTTCTCTGTCTGTTTTGGCCTAAATGATCCTATTTAACCTGAAACTCATCTGTTTTTTTTTCCCCCAAAGAGTATTACTTTGTGTTTCAAGACAACAAAGAAATAAGACAAGAAAGCAAGAAAAGCAAAATAAACTGTCTCGTGAATTTATTTTACGACCGCCAAAGCAGTTTCTATGGCAAAGAAAGATAGGACAAAGAAAGTTTGATGTCTTTCTATAAAATAGCAGCGGCCGTTTCAAATAAGTATGAAATAAATAACACCGTAATGTGTGTAATCAGAGAAAGGTTGTAACAAAGCTTTTATTTGCTATGCGTACACTAACTGAATAAACATATGTCTATACTGCTAAAATAAAGAACAATGGTCAGAGATAATTAGGATATACAGAATATAATTATCCACTAAGGTTTAAAATGTTTTTGTTTGTTCGTTATAGCATCAGATAAAACAGCTATAATGAAGGCTGGTAACCATGATTCGTGGGTTGCTGATTCACATTCAGAAAATCAATGGGCTCAAAAAAGGCTATTTAAATTGCTGTCAAAATGAGGTCAAAGGAAATGTGTCACCAAAAATGTTTTCTGCCAATTAAATCCAGATAACACACATGCTTTTTATTTTCTGATTACAGATGTATTTATTTTCTTTTCTGAACATTATTATGGGGGTTGTCATCTTGCCTGAGCTGCTTTTAACAGCATTTAGAAAGCATTAAGAAAACTGGTTTATGGCAGCCTCATGGGCCACAGACACAATGGACAGGAGCGGACCTACTGTGAGAGTTTTCTAGGCATGCTGTGTGACCTGTGCTGAGGTCATTGTACAAGGAAAGAATAGATAAGCTTTAACAATCATCTATTGTGAAGGGTGGATCCTGTCTTATCTGTACACAGAGGTGATATCATTATAGGCAGGATTAGAATGACATATAAGCAGGTAACTGCAGTAAAATAATCTGTCAGATCAAGAAGTGGCGCCTATTATTCTTTTTTTTTACATGGAAAATTAAAAATAACATCATCAAAAATTCTTTAAAAATATTGTGATTAAACAATATTTTTTAATGACACATTAACTTTAAATTCAATCATATCAAATTTTTCCAAAACAGTAAAATTTTACAATAGTAAGCAACTATTATGTTCTGTTCACACTAACATCATATGTAGTTTTTGTTCTGTCATATAACATCCAAATGATGATTGATGGACCCCATTGACTTATAATCATTGCCGACAGGATTCTATCAAGGTCTCTGTTGTTCGGATGGTAATAACAGCTCTACATGCTGTGCTGTTTTTGTCATCAAAAGTGAAGGAAACCTTGGAAGAGGGCCTGTCACTGAATATCCTCCCCTGTCTGCATACAAATATGTGCAGCTCCCACTGAATTCAATTGTAGACATATGAATATATGTGAAGTTGGCTCCCCCAAGCCATGGCGACATGTATCAATTGCTACAAAATTTACCTTGTCAAAAAACATCTGTAGCGCTTTGTGCAAATATACTATTAAGGGCTCGTTCACATCACCATTAGGGATTCCGTTCTAGCTATCGTTATAATGGAAAATAACGGAATCCATAGGACGGAAATCAAATGGACACCTTTAAGAGGCATTCCGTTTTGATCCGTCATAATAGAAGCCTATGGAAAAGCATAACGGATCCGTCTGGTTTCCGTTATGCTGGACGGAAAACAAAGTCCTGTCGACAGAACTTTGGTTTCCGTCCAGCATAACGGAAACCAGAAGGATGCATTATGCTTTCCCATAGGCTTCTATTATGACGGATCAAAACGGAATGCCTCTTAAAGGTGTCCGTTTTGATTTCGGTCCTATGGATTAGGTTATTTTCCGTTATAACGATGTTATAACGGAAAGCTAGAACGGAATCCCTAACGGTGATGTGAACGAGCCCTAAATGAATCAGGTCATACATTTGTAGTATAAATCATAATGGCTGATATAATCTAGAATTGTATACAGTATATAATAACAGTATATTTGGAAAAAAGGTTGCCATGCAAACTCCTCCTTGCCACTTGTTTAAAGGGGTTGTCCGAGTTATTTTTTTTGTCCTTTGTATGTTTCTAACTAGTCAAATACAACAGCTTTTCCATATACTTTCTGCTTCTAAAGCTGCTGGTTTATCAGATTTCACTCAGGGTCACATGACCTGTGATGTCAGCTTGCCTCCCTGCTAATCTTGTATCCATGCACAGAGCCTGTACACGAGATGTCACTGTGCTGGCTACGCCACCCCCCCCCGCTCTGCCGGGCTCCTGCTATCTGCTCTCTCCCTGGATTCTTTCAGATAAAACATTAACCCCTTCAGCCAGAACACACTGAAGGCTTTACAACAGCAGCTGCAGATGTAAAGAGACACAGGATCTGCCCTCCTCACCCTACAGACACAGAGCTGACACTGGAGCTGATCTGGAGGAAATGCAAAGTATTGTATGGTACAAGAAAGGTAGGGAGAAGACCCTGTGTGTATCAGCAGTGTCATTGTACAGCTGGGACTTGTAGTCCTACACATCCAACATGCTGCTGAGTATTCCAGCAGACAGACATGTCACTCAGGGCAACTCTTGTATTCACTCCCTTTGCATAGCAGGAAGGGGGAGGGGCAGAGATTGTTATTACTGCAGGTAAACAAAGGCCAGAAGAGAACCAGGGAAATGAGGAAATATAGATTTACTGGTGCCCATCAGATTTACAGTACTATACATTTTTTTTCATAACTCGGACAACCCCTTTAATAACAAATCTGCAGGCAAAACTCATTAAACAAAGATCCCAGAGAAATCATTACTAATTGGTTTAAAACATAATGAGACACAATTATCAAAAGGTTTAAACCACAACAGAGGTGTAAAAGAAAAGTTGCAAAGTTTGGTGCATGCTACATTTGTGGCATCATTTGTTACTTTTCATAAAGATGAATTAATCCATTATAAAATTTGAGAACAGGGTGAGAGAGAGAAGAAGAAAGAAGAAGAGAAGATAGAGAAGAGTTTTCCCGGCAAAAGGGGCACTTGTGATTCATGTTGAATTCATTTGGGCCTAAATGGAATTTTAAGAAATGTGCTCAAATATAAGGTAATATTTAATAAGAGAGATGTTTTAGATGCCGGTCTCATTGAACCCTAAAGCTGGCGGTGGTTCTGCCAAAGTTATTAAGAGGTGCAGGCCTCTTCATAACTTTTGTGGATCCTCCGCCATTTCTAAATGCAAGACAGCCTCCTAGCCTAGCGAGAAGAATTTTAGCATCATAAATGACTCCCATAGTTTTCATTTTTATCATCACTTTTCAAAAACAAAGAGAAAAGTAGATAGGACATAGAGGGACGGAACATCACCTCCCATGGCCCATCAGAAAACTATAATGTACACCAAAAATATCACCGGTATCAATGCCAGTTTTGCAATCTATGGTATATGTGATTACCTTATACACACTAACAACTATAATATGTACTTGGTATTGCATCCCAGGCCCATCCACTTGAGCTGCAAATAGGCCATGTGACCAATGAACTTAATGTAATGGGCCAAGGAAGAGACTTTGGCACTCATGGCCCCTTCAAAAAGCAGATCAGGATCACAATTCTGGGAATTTGACCCCCACTGATAAAATACTGATGATCTATCCTGAGGATAGACCATCAATGTTGAACTCGTGGAAAACTCCTTTAATCCTGAATATTGTAGTTACTGTACATCCTTAAGAAAGAATCCCTGTATATCAAACATCAGGCAAATGAAGTGTTTAGAAAGACATTATCATAAATCTTCTGTCACAAGCTAGGACCTAAAGACATCCATTAGAATACTATTCTGTATTTCTGGAGCTGGATTGTGATGAGCTTATGTTTGTTTTCATTTAAAGGGGTATTCTGGTTATAAAAATTCTCTCTTATCCACAGGACGGGAGATTTAATTGGATTAAAGGGAGTCCTACCTCTACAATCAACACTGATCATGAGAACAATGGCCCTCGTGGAGCCACCTGAAATCAATCCATCATGTGCATACCAGACCTGACACTCTTTTTATTTTTGGGGACTCCATGGCATATGAGGCCCCTGTTCTGATGATTGGCGAGGACCACAGCAATAGAACCCCCACCAATTTGATCCCGTGTTAAGGGATAACTTAATATAATCAGAATACACATTTAATGTAAAAAAAACAAAACAAAAAAAAAAAAAAACTAATAGGAAAACAACAAGGTTTATCAAAACCGATGCAAAGGAATGGGAACTGAAATCTGATTGCCATGGGCAAGTATTTTATTTTTCATTTACATACAGTTTGATAAATTTCCCCAGGGTAGTTTAGTCTGAGTATAATTTAACCAAATAAGTACTGAATATAAAATTGCAGTCATCCATGGGAAGAAAAAAAACGGACTATTGTATTACATACTGTATATACATTGAAAACAAAGAAGTGGCTATTCACGTCACATTTAACATATACATTGGGAAAAAGGGATGCCAAAGTGTAGTACACCATGCTTTTCCATCCTGCACAATATAGAAAAAAAATGTATATGTTAATGGATTTTTTTTAATGGAATGCTGTATAGTGATAGATGCAACTGGATGACATCTGTCTGAGGCATCCACATAACGTAAACCTCATATGTATATATTAATCATGGGACAAAAACATGATATAAAGACAGCCTTAACTGCAAACATCTATAGTTAGGAAAAAATGCATATGCTAAATCTATAAAATATATCATGAGGGTGTTATTTTTTAACTGTAGATTTTTTTTCAATTTTGACTAGGGAGCTACCATCTTGTCTGAGCTTTTGTTAACCGCATTTAGAGATATACTTTACATTAGCCACCATGGGCTAATTGGCAGGAGGAGCCTCGTTGACTTCTATGGTAGTGTCTTCTAGGCATGCTCTGTGACCTGTGCAGAGGTCATGGTACAAGGAAAGAATAGATAAGCTTCGGCAACTACCTATTAATCTGTAATTATATATATATATATATATATATATATATATATATATATATATATATATGTGATATCTGTCAGAGTAATCCTGCATGTGATGACAAAAGACTGCAGAAAGTGATCTGGACGGACCAAGAAGTGATGACTATTAGTAGGTTTAGTGGGTAGTGTGAAAAGGATTTTAGGATTTTATAAAAATTTTGAAATTTAGATAGTGACATGGAAAATTAAAAATAACATCACCAACAATTCCTTAAAAATAAGTTTAAAATAAAAACTTGATTTAAACAATAGGTCATTTTCCAATGATTCATTAAGTTTAATTAATGTTATCTAAGAAGACATGGGTCAAAATGGGTGTAAAAATCTGCTTGACAGATATGTTAGGCATTCTAACTAATTTCCAAACAATAAACTTTCTACAGATTTGACACTGTAGAGGAATCCTACAGCCAACAGCCTGCTACAGCATGGCATATTTCTGCTTACAGGATCCCTCTCCATAGGACAGAATACTTTACTTTACTACTCTATACGATAAAAAATGGTACTTACTGGACCAATACATGCCAACATTTTTAATTGTATTAATATACAATACAGGATGTATGGTGAACAGTTCCTTAAAAGCATATGGTTTATAAGAAGCATAAAATAACATTGCTTTTTAATGACAATTTTTTTGTATTTTATTGTATAACTTACCAGCTCTTCTTGCAGTTGGTGGATAAGTTCATCTCGTTCCTTAAGCTGCAGCTTCAGCATAGAGCAGTCATCTTTTATTATATCCTACGACAACATGAAATCAGATGTTATAATGGGCCTAGCATTTTCTCTTTGTTCTTAACAAGGAAAGCTGTTTCACACAGTAGGGTATAATTGCATCCAAGTAATAAACTTCAATTTTCTTCTGTCATGTGTGATATTTTTGATAACATCTTCTGAAGTGCAGTATAAACAAGTTAATGTGTCTATGATGAAAAATATAAACAGCTATCAGTTCACATGATGATTTTGCAAGTGTTTGATTCTGACTAGCTTTGTGGCAAGAACTCCTGCAGCAATTCATCTTCAGAACAGATGGACATTCAACTTCAAGGTGCAAAAGTCATTAAAAAAGTACATTTGCTGTTGATTTTTTTTCCCTACGTTTGATTTAACTTCTTTTAATACTTTGAGGTGAAGGTGAACTCAAATAGTACAATTTATTTTAGAACAATCATGAAATTATTAAATGAAATATTGCCTTATTCAGATGTCTGAAAAACTACAATCCTTTTTTTTCCAGGTCCTTTCTGTCTTCTGTTCAATCTTACCCTTTATATTTCGACTCACATCAGGTCTAAAAAAGTGGGCGTGTTGTGGGTGAGGATGGGGGCGGTCCAGAAGGCCTGTCCCATTTATCATTTACTAGGCATAGAAAATGTTCTAAATGTAAGACAGATAGGAAGCTATCTTACATTTAGAAGCGGTGGTGGATCCACAGAAGTTACGTAGAGGCCAGCACATCTACATAACTTTGGCGATCCACCGCCATGTTATTAAGACCAGCATCTAAAATGCTGGTCTTAATAAATGTGCCCCTTGATTCCTAGAAAGGGGAGATAGAACAAACAACTAGAACTAACTTTATTTAATATATCTTGTATCATGCGATGTGACCAGATTCTTAATCCTTATCTAGAAGGCCAGAATCTGTGACAGTTACAAGGAGAGAGATGCAGCAGAAAGGACATGCCCCCTAAGAAAGGAAATGCCCCTGATTTGCCAGTGTAAAATAAATCTACCAAAGGAATTGGAGCAATGAATAGTAGAGCATTGGATCCATGTGAGGTACAGAGCTGGCTCTAGCTTTGTTAGAGATGGTCATGTCATTAATAACCCCTTTTAAGCATGTACATGTTTGTCCAATTCAGCTGTGACCACTTGGTATTGTGAATTTTCATCTCATGTCAATAACTAAGGAGTGGTTGATACTGCTACATTTATAGAAAACTGCAGCGAAAAATGGCAAACAACCTTTATTCCTCTATTATGCAAAGAAATTCCCAAGGGAACCGCTAAAAATTGGGTGCTTTCCTTTCAGTACTAAGTAAAAGTAATGATTTGGGTGCTGAAGCCAAAAGGATTTACTCCTTCATACTGATTAAATTGTCATTGGGCTGTGAAAGATGAACATGACAAATTAATGTTTTCTATTACATTTTACTTGGGTCCCCTACCTGGAACTGTGATAGAAAACAGCATGTAAAGCAAGAAAATGTAATTTGCATTAGACTTATATAAACAAATGGAATAAAATCCAAATCTACTTTATTCAGAAAAATTGTAAAAACAGGTGAGTGTCTCTTCATGTCCCCACATGTAACATAAATCCATATTTATAAGATAAATATAGCTGTGTCATTACAATTGGAAGATTTCCTGTAAGCTAATTATCATTTTATTTGCTTTCTTTCAGAGTCTGATACTGTACCTAGATACATCCTATAATGTCCATAGCACCAGCGCGTGACATGCCATACTCAAAAGGGCAGCCTTATTCTTGGCTAGGCTTTGGACACCTTTGGGGGGGAATTGTTATTAATTACTGCATTTTAGTCATTTTGGACTAAATCTATATTTTTTGGTTGATCTTTATTAAAGGTTTTCAGCAGCTTTTGTCCATCAGGTTTAACTTCCAGTCTATCTGCAGACTGTTACTTTTTATACTCATGCTGCTGTTCTGATGGCTAGATGTATAGCCCTTATCTCTGAACTTCTGATAGCTCATAAGAAGTATTATAGCTAAATTCTTATCAAACTAATAAGAATATGGCTTAAAACGCTTAAAGCTTGTCATGGTTCAGAGCTGAACTCGGACATATCCCCATTTTCACCAAGGCAGCCCCCCCTGTATCGTGCAGGGCAAGGACTGTTTGTTTATATTTTTTACACTGCTAGGCACAGGCTTCTGCCTAGCAGTGTAGCAGTGGTGACGTCACCGGTACTGATGGGTGGGCTTTAGCATTTTAAAGGCTAGGGCAACGCTAAAGCTCGCCCATTAGTGCCTGTGACGTCACCGGGAACAATGATAGGCGTAAGCCTCCGCCTAGCTTTACCCATGGAGAGCATGTTACTTCACTGGATCTTCAAAAAAAAGGCCTTTGAAATGCTCTGATGCTCATATCAGGGGGCTGCCTGGGTAAAAAAAGGGAATATGTCAACCCCATTTTAAATATGGCTTATGCTATGCCAGGCTTGAGTGGTGCTCTACATGGCACCTTGCTGATCCTGCCTGTCTTCACTCGGCTTTGCTAAAGCAGGATACCCTGCACTAATGTTGGCAGAGATTTCAGCAGAATGCAAAGGCAGGAGCAGTAATGTGTGCTCCTGCTAGTACAGCACTAAATACAGCGCAAATTGAAGAAATCAGAGTCTGTACACTGGATATATGGCTACAGTTTACGGATTCTGTATGTCTTATAGTTAATAGCTTTTCAGGAAGGCCTAAACTTCAGTATATTACAAAAAATATTATTTTAAAATCTTTAGCTGTAATTGGGACTATGTTAGGCTAGTTTCACATTGCTGGCAAAAGATCCGGCTGGCCGTTCTGACCGTTCAGCTCTGACAGGCTGTTCTTCACCAAAACAGTCTATGGATCTCTTGGCGGCCATGTGAAACTACCTTTAGAAGTGCTCAAACCTTTAAGTGATGAAATATTAAGAGTACAGTACAAATCTACAATTTTCATAGTCATGAAAATACAGAAAACTCTTTGAATGAGAAGGTGTGTCCAAACTTTTGGTCTGTACTGTATGTGCTAGGAGTGTATAACCTTTTTTTGTATCCAAAAAGACCTAATAACAAGAGATTAAACAAAAGATAATAGGCATACAATTAGAAGAAACATAATAGGCTTAAATAATGGCCTTGTAATATTTCCATCTCTAATGTTTTAAAGGGATTGTGTCATCTCTAATTTATTAGTGGAACAATAAGCACAATAATCAGGTAGGGCTAATTATACAGCCATGACAAGCAATACAGCCGCACTGTCACAAAACTCTGAGCAGTCACTTTTCTTACACCATTGTGCTTTTTAACCTTCATAGCGTAGGAAGACTATTGACTAACAGAAAAAATAATAAGAAAAGCAGCTACAGAATTTAATAATTGCCCATTTCTAAAGGCCGCAAGTAGAGCGCTGACAAGTCTGAGCAGACATCCAGCCAATAGACTGAGTGCAAGAAAGTGACTAGATTAATGATCTCATTATAATTCATTAAAGAGTAGTGAGAGGATGGATGCCTGCTTTAATTAGTTTTATTACTGCAGGAAAATGTTTCATAAACCAGGCTCATCGCTATGCATGCTTGGAAAACACAAGAGTTGTAATCAAAGTTGATGAGGGGGCTTTCATTAGGCAGCATGGCTAAGAGCAACGATCATGGACAAGAGGATATTGAAAAGATGGACATGTCAGCGCATCACCCACTAAGTTGTCATCTGAAGTGCTGTCATTTTATTATGAAAAATCGCAGCGATGGTTACAGTGGTTAGTTCAGCAGAAGAGCTGACGGAGCACAAACTGTGCTATCTCTGTAATAACAGCCTGGCAAGATGTACATCATTTACCGCAACACAGATTACTAATAAGTAGAAATATATATATATATATATATATATATATATATATATATATATATACATATAGCACTGAAATCCAACCAATGTGGGACGTCTTCAAATCAGTCAACAGCCAATCCGTGTTCTTTGAAATGAGTTCATGCATGACACAACACTACTATATAGAGTATATATAAAATCATCCTGTCATGACCTGAACAGAGCTGAGTTCATCCGCACAGGGTTGCCCACCTTGGTATTTGTTCTTGATCTATACCAGTTGGGGAGTGGTTATTTTTCATCCCTTGGGACAGCTTGGAGAAGAGAAATAGGTTTATGATCCTGGGCACCAGAGGCGTAGCTATAGGGGAAGCCGGGGAAGCGACTGCTTTGGGGCCCCAACTCAGAAGGGGCCCGTCACGCTCTGGTGTGGAGGGTATAGCCACACCAAGCGTAAGAGGGAAGGGAAAAGGACCAAACAAGAGAAACGGTCACCTCCTGCAGGAAACCCTGAATCTAGGCCCTGACTGACTACCAGTATGAACAGGCCTTAGTTGTAGGAAAGTTCATACACAGGAATCTAATAACACCTGACCCTAGAGAACCCTGCCACTAGTGACAGGGGAAGGAGTCAACCAGTTCCTCCAAAAGGACGGACAAACAGGAGACTCCAGAAGGCAAAACCACAACAGGGAAATGTAGGATAAACACAAAAGGGAAAATGACACTTATCTTAATGCAGATATTTCAGCAACCGGATCTCAGCCGAGATCCACACCACACACAACAATGTCAGCAGAAAGTATAAACCGCAAGGGATACTGGGAGAGGAAGGGATAAGTAGGGGAAAGACAATCACCACACCCACAACAGCTGAGGGAAAGGGGTGTGGTAAACAGCAACCAAACCAAGAGGAAAACATGTCAAATGATGTCACTTTTGAAAATCTAGCCGATCGCCTGCAACCTGATGCAGGCACATTCATGATATTACCCCCCCTCCTTTTACGGTTGACCTCCGGGCACCCAGGCCCAACTTTATCAGGATGAGACCTGTGAAAGGCTTTCACCAAACGACTGGCATTCACGTCAGATGCCAGTACCCATGTCCTCTCCTCAGGTCCATAACCCTTCCAGTGAACAAGATATTGAAGAGTCCCAGAGAGAACTCGAGAATCAATGATCTTGACGATCTGGAATTCCAAATTACCATCCACCAAGACAGGCGTGGGTGGCAAGGGAGATGGCTCCAGAGGTTCAACATATCTCTTCAACAAAGATCTGTGAAACACATTATGGATTTTCAGAGCCTGAGGAAGTTCAAGA
>ONZH01001344.1:0-31240 GCA_900303285.1 Rhinella marina | reverse complement strand
TTGCAAGAGAACGCACAGTACAGTTGCCAATTATAAGGCCTATATATTTTATAGTTCAAGGTACACAGCCGTGTACTAACTGTTCAGACGGTGGGTATTAACACCAGGTATTTAAATTAGTTTGCAAGAGAACGCACAGTACAGTTGCCAATTATAAGGCCTATATATTTTATAGTTCAAGTACACAGCCGTGTACTAACTGTTCAGACGGTGGGTATTAACACCAGGTATTTAAATTAGTTTGCAAGAGAACGCACAGTACAGTTGCAATTATAAGGCCTATATATTTTATAGTTCAAGGTACACAGCCGTGTACTAACTGTTCAGACGGTGGTATTAACACCAGGTATTTAAATTAGTTTGCAAGAGAACGCACAGTACAGTTGCCAATTATAAGGCCTATATATTTTATAGTTCAAGGTACACAGCCGTGTACTAACTGTTCAGACGGTGGGGTATTAACACCAGGTATTTAAATTATTTTGCAAGAGAACGCACAGTACAGTTGCCAATTATATGGCCTATATATTTTATAGTTAAGGTACACAGCCGTGTACTAACTGTTCAGACGGTGGTATTAACACCAGGTATTTAAATTAGTTTGCAAGAGAAGGCACAGTACAGTTGCCAATTATAAGGCCTATATATTTTATAGTTCAAGGTACACAGCCGTGTACTAACTGTTCAGACGGTGTGTATTAACACCAGGTATTTAAATTAGTTTGCAAGGAACGCACAGTACAGTTGCCAATTATAAGGCCTATATATTTATAGTTCAAGGTACACAGCCGTGTACTAACTGTTCAGACGGTGGGTATTAACACCAGGTATTTAAATTAGTTTGCAAGAGAACGCACAGTACAGTTGCCAATTATAAGGCCTATATATTTTATAGTTCAAGGTACACAGCCGTGTACTAACTGTTCAGACGGTGGGTATTAACACCAGGTATTTAAATTAGTTTGCAAGAGAACGCACAGTACAGTTGCCAATTATAAGGCCTATATATTTTATAGTTCAAGGTACACAGCCGTGTACTAACTGTTCAGACGGTGGGTATTAACAACAGGTATTTAAATTAGTTTGCAAGAAAACGCACAGTACAGTTGCCAATTATAAGGCCTATATATTTTATAGTTCAAGGTACACAGCCGTGTACTAACTGTTCAGACGGTGTGTATTAACACCAGGTATTTAAATTAGTTTGCAAGAGAACGCACAGTACAGTTGCCAATTATAAGGCCTATATTATTTTATAGTTCAAGGTACACAGCCGTGTACTAACTGTTCAGACGGTGGGTATTAACACCAGGTATTTAAATTAGTTTGCAAGAGAACGCACAGTACAGTTGCCAATTATAAGGCCTATATATTTTATAGTTCAAGGTACACAGCCGTGTAATAACTGTTCAGACGGTGGGTATTAACACCAGGTATTTAAATTAGTTTGCAAGAGAACGCACAGTACAGTTGCCAATTATAAGGCCTATATATTTTATAGTTCAAAGTACACAGCAGTAGTGCCAAATATAGTTTGGTATGTAGCAGAGCACCTAATACACCACTAATGCCTCTCTCTGTCCCTACTCCAGCAGCTATCCCTGAATACAGCAGCCGTTCTCTGTAAAGTCTATATTGTAGTAAAGCTATCACTGTACTGCACTATAGTAGCCCTGATAAGGGCTTTTAATCACGCTCCTGCCTGTCCAACAGCTAAAACCTGTCTCTCCCTTCTCCAGCCTCTGTCCCTGACTAAGTTCACGCAGCATATGCGTACGAGCAGGAAGAGCTGAGTTTTTAATATTCGAGGTCACATGGTTTTTCCAGCCAATCCATGTAGACGCCGTTTTCGCGCTGCCAGCGTGCTCAGCGTGCCTGTCATACCCCCCTGCATGGTGATTGGTGGAAAAAGAGCGCCAGGGAAGGTGGGAGGGGAAACGAATTCTAAGTGCGCCATCGCCGTTATACTCGAACGAAATCGAGTACGCTGAATAGCGTAGTATTCGATCGAATACCAGCTCGATCGAACACTACTCGCTCATCTCTATTAGTTGTATGTAAGATCATAACTTTTTTACAGCCAGGCTGGTTAGAAGGGCTGAGAGAGCTCTTTAGATAACTGCACTGAACCTCTGATGTATCCAGCTATGTTATGAGGACAGACTTTCTCTGTGCTAGCAGCAGAGCCGCCATTTTATTTCTCCTGATGCTTGTCCCCTAGAGAAAACAAGACATTATAAATAATGAAATCTATTTAGCAGTGTTTATAATGAAGTAATATTCATGTATTTTCAGCAATTGTATTTTCTTAATTCCTGAGAACCCCTCTAAGCAAAGTAACAGCAGACCGTTCTGATGCTGCAAGTCTGGGAGAGTATTCCTCACCATGTAAGAATTATTATTATTATTTAGAAAGTGTTGCACCAATAGGTTGATGGTGTACACCATGCAGAGAGCATGTGTTATTTTGCCCAGGTTTAGGGTGACCAGGATGTTGCGCACATTATTACTGATCACCTCTCCCAGTTGAAGTCGATACGGTGACAGCTAGCGGGATGTTTGCTGCTTGATGTACTTCAGCAACTGCTCACTAGTGTGGCTACTGTCGCCAAGGATGATCTGCTCCAACACTGTGTGGCTATTCTTGACCTGACACGTGATAGGAAGGAAGGGTAATGCAAGTCACCTTGTGCCCTGCTACTGTTGGGGACACATCAGAGTCCATGGAGGAAGAGGCAAAGGAGGCGGATACGATAAGTGTCTGGTGTGGGAACCAGGCTGACACAATTGTGTGTGTGTGTGTGTGTGTGAGGGGGGGTTACAAAAGAACCTGGCCTTATTGCCAGGCTGCTGCCTCGCCACTGCCAGAAAAATTCATTGGGCCATAAAAGACATGTACTGTCCCTGTCTATAACAGTTGCTCCAGATGTCTACCATGGTGTGAACCTTGCCGTACAGCGAGAATCACAGGGAGCGGCTCATGTTGTCCACCACATTAGAGTGCTAGGCAGGGATGGCTTTTTAGGAGAAATAATGCTGACGCATGCCATTAGCTCCCTAAAGACAGCAGACTTGACTAAAAGGCACTGCAGCAACTGCATCGCTAGCAATTTGGCCAGGGTGAAATTAAGCATGTGTACCATCGGATTGTTGGTTGAATTGATCCCTGGCCACGCGTTCCATTATCAATGGCTGGTGATGCAGCGGAGGAGGAGTCTGAGCAGGAGAAGCAGAAAGGGATGATGTGAAAGCCACTATGGTATCCTTGGATGCGGCGTGGCTGCCGCAAGGGGGACAGTGAGAAGGAGGTTACTCCTGTTGCAGTAGCTGGCTGCCACTTTTGCTTGCTCATGTTTTGGGGTGATGCCACTTCATGTGGTTCAATAGAGCTGTGGTGCCTACTTTTGTGTTGGCCTGCCCAAGTCTTATGTTGCTCTTGCACAGTGCTTTTGTCTTCCTACAGCATGGAGAAAACATATACTATATACAAATACTCGCACAGAGCTACAGGCAGCTGAGCTCAACTTCCATGTTTTGAGCCTAACCCACGCACGATGTCAGTGGCATCACCAGATCCCGAAGCAGACACCTGGGCTGGGCTATTCTTTGGGAGATACGTAGCCTTAGCTGTTTATTGCTGCTGCCAACACTCTCCTCCTCTGATATTCCCTCCTCCTCAGCACCCCGATCTCTCAGATCCTGTCCAGTACACAATTATCATCGGAGTCCACACCCTTCCTGCCACTTTATTAGGCTGTGGAATATTATGGTGAGTAGTGATGATCAAGCACCCTGATGTTCGAGTGCTTGGGTGCTCTGGCCGAACTCTATATGGTGCTCGTGTGCTCAGCCGAGCACCCGAGTATAATGGAAGTCAATGGGAGAAGACCAGACACCCCTGCTCTGCAGATGGGAGGGTGTCTGATCGATAGGGAAACGTGAGAAAATGGTGGAAACACCACAGAAATGGTTAGGGAACAGCATGGGGAGGATGTCTGGATGCATCTTGGACACCAAAGTCGCTGCTATTAACGATGATGTCCGACTATTACGCCACTTTTACGGAATGACAAAAATACCCCCCAAAACCCAAGATAACATGAATTTTACAGGAAATATTGTTAGAAAACATATATTTACTTGTACGTAAAGCTCAAGTAGCAGCATGCCCTCACCCCTAATGTTTTACACTGTCAGATCAGCAGCAGGCACTCGCCCCTAATATTTTAGACGGTCATATCAGCAGCAGACCCTCACCCAAAATGTTTTTGAGTGTCAGCAGCACTGAACGTCAACTTGTCAGGATGAGGACCAGAGTGAAGAAGTAACATAGTTTATAAGGCCAAAAAAAGACATCTGTCCATCCAGTTCAGCCTGTTATCCTGCAAGTTGATCCAGAGGAAGGCAAAAAAACCCTGTGAGGAAGAAGCCAATATTCCTCACTTTAAGGGAAAAAATTCCTTCCCGAAGAGGAAGAGGAAGTAGTGGACGATGAAATCACTGGCCCAACATGGGAAGGAGGCAAGCTGAGCGAGAACAGCAGTACAGAGGGTGAGGGATGCGCAGCACTGCAACAGGCTGGAAGAGGCGGTGGGGTGGCAAAAGGGAGAAGGCAGGCCACACCAACAAGTGTGGACGATAAAAGAATTGTCATTTGCAGCCTGCGCTGTAGGGGCATGAACACTAGCAACCTGACCAACACCAGCATGATCTTCATGGCAGCAAAGCACCCTAATAGGTGGGCCAAACATCTGGATCCACAATCAGTGTCTGCGGGTCACACCACTGCCTCCTTTTCCCTGTGTTACGTGCTAGCCAAGACGCAGGCCCAGATGCCTCCTCCCTGCACCTGGACCCTCGCAAGCACCATCAGCGAGAACATCCCCATCTGTGTCCCAGCGCAGCGTATAAATGTCCATACCCCAGGCCTTTGATCGAAAGTGCAAATACCCAGACACCCACCCACCCACAGGCTTTAGCACTAAATGCACACCTTTACAAATTGCTGCCACTGAAAATGTTGCTTGTGGACACTGAAGCTTTTCACAGTCTGATGGCGGCAGCTGTCCCTCATTACTCAGTACCTAGCCGCCACTATTTTTGCCGGTGTGCCCTCACCGCTTAACACCAGCCTGGCATCCAGGCGATCCTCATCATTTAGCTCTAAAGAGCTGAAATTCCTGATCCGGGTAATGGACAGAGAGGATTACGATGGTACACACCGCCATCCAAACCAGCATAAGAAGGAGGTGATCCAGCAGGTGATCCAAGGCCTGCACCATCGTTTCGACACCGTGCGGACCCCGGGCCAGATCATGCGGAAATGGTCCGATCTGAAATTCAAATGCCCAGAGCGGCTTAATGAGATCCAGGCAGGGTGAGTAACAAAATATCTGATAAGTAAAAACATGTAAAAAAAATAGTGTACTGTATATATACCAGCAGTCACTGCGAATAATGAAAAAAAGTATAGAAGGACAATGTGGTCGTGCGTAGTGCGCTGCAGTAATTTTGTTTCATGCTAGGCAACACCTCTAACTCTCGACCCAAACAACTTAGGTGAAGGTATTCTAGTCATTATTGTTAATGGTGCTGGCCATTCTCCCGTTTGTGTCATGCAAATGCACTAGTTCGAAAGAAAGTACCCTTATATGCCCCTTCATAGTTAGCGCTTCCTCCTCCTACACACAGACTCAAAGACGTGCCCATGCTGCAGCTACTGTCAGTGGGCAATATCCAAAGTATTCCTACCGCCCACTTCCAGCTGCCGTGGAGTCAGCCAGCGTGCTATTTGCTGCTTCATGTAATGCAGCAAGCGCTGGCCTGTGTGGCTGCTACTGCCAAGACAAACTAAGTCTAACACTGCATGGTAGCGTTTCACCTGGCACATGTGATATGAAGGAGCGGGGGTAACTCGCTGCCCTGACGCTCCAGCAGGCGGACTGCCCGTGGAGGTGGAAGTGGATAGTTGTTGGGTGGTCTGCTTCAATCCTGGCTGGAAAGCACGTGGAGGTGCCAACAGCAATTGACCGGGTTGCTGGGGGGTTCCTGCCTCGCTGCCACTAAATACATTCAGCCAGTGGGCAGTAAAGGACATGTATTGCCCCTGGCCTTAAGCACTGCTACAGGTGTCCACAGTGACGTGCACCGTGCTGCAGAGAGACAGCTGCAGGGAGCGTCAAATATTCTCAGCCACGTGGTAGTAAAGGGCAGGGATAGCTTTGTTGGAGAAGTAATTCCGGCTAGGGACCTGCCAGCGTGGCTGAGCGCAAGCCATTAGCTCCCTAAAAGCTGGGCAGTCAACCAGTTGGTACGGCAAAGACTACACAGCCAGCAACTTTGTCAGGTGACCATTCAGTTTGCGCACTGTCGGATTACTTGTGGCGTAAAACTGCTTCCTGGCCACGCACTCGGCAATGAACGGCTGCCGAATGAGAGGAGGTGGAGAAATGCACGCACTGGCCGACGATGAGGTGGATGTACTAGTTACACCCGGCTGAGCTATGGCCCTGGATGCGGCCTGCCTGACAGAAGGGACCCCGGGAGAGGTAACCAGCTCTTTAGTATTAATGGGCTGCTCTAAATTGCCAGCATGAAGCCACTTCAAATGGTTCCACAGAGCAGTGGTCTCAACATTTGTGGCTTTCCCACAGCTCAATTTCTGTTTACACAAATTACACATGGCCCCCAGCAGAGTGGTAAAACACTTCCACACACCCGACGCGCGCCCTCCACAGCTGGCCAAGCTTGTAGCCCTTGCACGCTTACACCCTGGTGCCGGCCCCACTATATTTGGGGCCTCGCTAGTACACAGGGAAGCACTAGCCCTGGGCCTAACTCGCCTCTGCCCTCTGTTGCTGCCACTACTAGTACCACCCTCCTCCTCTGAGCTCAAATCCTCCTCACCAGCCCGATCCGCTTCCCAGGTCCTCCGGTTTAACACATCAGATTCATCATCAGACTCCTCCACAACACATTTTTGGGAATGCAAATTAGGCTGTTCCCCACCAACTGACAATTCTGGGCAGTCCAAACTCTGACTGCCCTCTAAGAAATCCTCAGGAAGGCTGTCCTCTATAACCGCCGGATTATAAGGTGGGCTTCGGTGGCTTCTTTTTTTAGAAATCGCAGAAGGGACACCACTAGGAGGGAGCACTGAAGCCTGAGAGGTGGCAGAAAATGAAGGGGTTTGCTTAAGTGGAATGGTGGAGCAGGATGAGTCTGACCCCTGGCTACATATGGATACTGTATCAGCAGATGACAGCAGATCATCCGGCTGAGACTGAGATGAGCGTGCCATCCACTCCACTACCTCATCTATTTTCTCCTCCACTACAATTTTGCGCCTTGGTGGGTTAGCCTGGTGGAACAACGGCCAAGTATTGCAAATACTACTAGTAGATGCTCCGGCTACAGGTCTTTTGGCACTGCTGCCCTGTCCCACCTTTTCCTTTTTTTTAAAGCTCAAAATCTGGCTGGAACTGGACCCCTTTTGCTTATCCATTCCAGACATTTTTCACAAAACAGGTCTCAGAGTCTCAGAACTTTACACACAGTGCTTCTGCTCGTCTCAGCAGTCGCAGCAGAAGTGATTCGTCACTGGCTTACCGAGCCTGAGCCAATCAGAGCAAGCCCTGCCCATTAGGTCAGGTGACCGCTTTATTCCCAGGATTTTGCGCACGTTAAACGAACTAACCGTAAAAGTTCGATAATTAATTGAAATTGTACACAATAGCGTATACAGAAACTTATACGTAGCAATAGCGTATAATTTATAGGACAAACTACGTAGCGAATGCGTACAAAGCCGAAGCGAATAAACTAATATTCGGATTTGCTTCGCAGCTAAAAAATCCCAAGATTCGATACGAATCAACGAATCGATTGGCTCATCTCTACCTGCCGCCAGCGTTTTTTTCGGAGTGGTTATTTAGTGCCACTTGGGGCATAATAACTGCTAAGCGCATCCGCCTGTCAACTGAAAATGCTGACAGGTTGACGCTAATCAAAATGAACAAGGCCTGGATTGCCCCTGACTTCGCTACCCCACCAGAGGAAAGCGGCTGAACATAAAGGAACTTTAAATGTGGCTTTTAAGTTGTATTGAATTTCCATGAACCCCTTCCTCTTCTCGTCCTCTTCCTCCAGCATATCAAACTGCTTATTAGGCTGCCCTCGCCTTTAAATATTTAAGAGGTTCACCAGCAGGCCCTCACCCCTAATTTTTTAACCTAAAAAAATTAACCTCACTCTGGTCCTCCTGACATGTTGACCTAACAAGAACCTGTCTTGCGCCGCCCTCCAAACTGAGACATGGAGCTAGGATTTTTGGATGACTTTGTTTCTTGATCTCTGCCAGCAGCCACAGTTTCACCGCGCCCAGAGCTATTGCCTCTGCGTTCACCATCAGCACCACGCCCACTTCCCCATCCCTTTCTGCTCACCTTGCAAAATATATATAGGATATATGCAACTTTGTCACAAGTACAGTAGTGCAGATTTTTATTAAGTGTATGATCAGAAAAATTTCACCAAATGTCAAATATTTAGAATGCGCAAACATTATAGAGCAGCCACAAATGAGGAACAACGGCCTAAATTAACGATAGAAAAAATACCAACAGATGTCAGGTATATAGACTACAGAAACGTTATAATGCACACGCTGTTCACGTAGTGTTAATGTCAGGCCACACTTGTGTTCTTTTTGCCACAAAAGAAAAAAAAATGCAGCCAGATATAACAATGGACTTTTGTGTCTTTTGAACAGAAATACTAGCCCTGCCTAACCAAATCCTATCCCTACAGTATAGGTCCCTCCTTGCACAAGTTATACTGCAGACGCAAATGAGGAACTGTGGCCTAAATTAACGGTAGAAAATATAACAACGGATGTCAGGTATATAGACTTTTGAAAGGTTCTAATACACACGCTGTGCACGTACTGGTAGTGTCAGGGCACACTTGCGTTCTTTTTGCCCCAAAAGAAAAAAAAATGCAGCCAGATATAACAATAGACTTTTGTGACTTTGGAACAAAAATACTGGCCCTACCTAGCCAAATCTTATCCTTACAGTATAATTCCCTCCTTGCGCAAATGTTATACAGCAGAAGCAAATGAGGAACTGCGGCCTAAATGAACAGTATTTAATGTAACAATGGATGTCAGCTACATAGACTTTTAAACGGTTGTAATACGCTGTGCACCTAGCGTTACTGACAGGGCACTTTATAGAACCCGGTGACATGTGACCCGGCTAGCCAATCAGTGTAATGCCAGTAGCTAAGATGGCTACTAGCATTACACTGAATGCCATCCCTCCCCGCACGCTAATTGGCTAATTAGCCACGTGACCTTATACATAAAATATAATATAAAATATAACTGAGGGCTGGCTATATCGGCCAGCGCTCAGGAGGCCCCACCTGCTCGTTGCCTAGAGGGGCGGGGAGGACGCCAGGCATGCGGCAACTGAGAGTGCCCCGGGTCCTCCCCAATCCTGGTTGTCATGGGAGCGAGGACGCAGGACGCTCCTGCAATCATATAGGAGACCGGCGACACAGGGGAATCACGCCACCGGTTCCCCGTTACAAAATGGTAAATCGGCCATGTTGACCTTTTTTTTTGCTTCGTCTTTTTCCATATGGGATTCATACTTTATATTTTGATAGTACGAGCGTTTTTGCATGTGACGATACCCATGATGTGTATTTTTTTAATTTTTTGCATTTTTTTATTCTCATTTTGAGGAAAGGGGGATTTGAATTTTTATATATTTTTTTTATTTGTAAAAACTTTATTTTATTTTTTTTACTCTTTTTTTTAAAGTTTCTATATGGAACTATAACAAGCAATCATTAGTTTGCTATTGTCATAGACTCACTAGTATTGGAGTCTATGATGATTTTACTAGTTTCCTATGGAGCCCTGCTACAGACAAGGTCTCAATAGGAAACACTGGGCAGCAGCCTTCTGTCATTCACTATGACAGGGGTTGCTGCATACAAGCTCCTGCTCCTCCGAGCCAGAACATCACCGTAAGCGCATGCTTTAGTTTTTTTTATCTCACTTAGATTCCTTGGTTATCTGAGACCATAACTGTCCAGACCTTAGCTACAGGTGCCTGCTGTATTAAACAGCAGGCACCCGGCTGCTATGGTGCCCGCTCTGCTCAGGAGCGGGCGCCATCTTTAAAAACCCGACATGTGACTTAATAGTACATCACATGTTGAGAAAGGGTTAAGGTTAATTTTTTTTTGGTGAATGTTTTTTTTTGTGGGGGGGGGAGTTGCAACATGATTTGGTATTAGTGTTTTTCCCTTACTGCCTGGCATTTTTCTCCCATAGAACTTGGAGCTTAAAAACTGCATGAGCAGTGTGTGTGTGTTCCAATTTTAATGGTATAATTGCATGGTGTTTTTTTCTGTACCTATTTATTTTTCCCATACTTCTATACAGAGGAATTGACATTATATACATTAAAACTATTAAAACACACACTCGATATGGCCAAAATGCCTAAAAAGGCAACAAAACATTGGGCAAGTCAGACTTTTTTAAGCTTTTTTTGTGTGACAGCACAACAGTAGTGTCAAAACTAAAATGTGTAAGAGAGTTATAATATAGTAGTTGGCAATTGACATGCATAGGGACCATTTATCCACAGTTCCATCTCTTGTATGTACTGATTCTGGTCCGAAGAGTAGAAGTATATATAATCTCATGTTGTATGTATGAGGAAAGAAGAGAAAGGGGGGACATGATTGAAACCTTTAAATATGTTAAAGGACTGAATAAAGTTCAGGAGGGAAGGGTTATTAATAAGATACAGAACACAAGAACAAGGGGGTACAATTTGAGGTTAGTTGGGGGACAAATCAAGAACAACATTGGAAAATATTATTTCACTGAAAGAGTAGTAGAAGCTTGGAACAAACTTCCAGCAGAGGTGGTTGATAAATCCACAGTAACTGAATTTAAACATGCCTGGGATAAACATGTATCTATCCTAAGATAACAATAAAAGGATAATAAAAGAGCAGACTAGATGGACCAGGTGGTCTTTTTCTGCCGTCAATCTTCTATGTTTCTATGTATTGATTGCTCAATGAGATCAGTTCAGATATGTTGGGTGTGTTAAGTAGCTTCCACAGTATACATTTTTGGACAGTTATAAGGTTGTTAGATACCAGCCATCTATGGCTTTGAGGTACAGTCTGCATCCCTATACAAAGTATTGTGGACAGTACAATTTTTTCAGTCATGTATAACGGAAACAAACAAAACCGTTATTTGGCCGCATAGACATACAGTGCCTTGTGAAAGTATTCGCCCCCCTGGAACTTTTCAACCTTTTGCCACATTTCAGGCTTCAAACAAAAAGATATAACATTTTAAATTTTTGGTGAAGAATCAACAAGTAGGTCACAGATCAGCGTATTGTGCCCCCATCAGACCTCAGATCAGCAGAATGTGACCCCATCAGACCTCAGATCAGCGTATTGTGCCCCCATCAGACCTCAGATAAGCAGAATGTGCCCCCATCGGACCTCAGATCACCAGAATGTGCCCCATCAGACCTCATATCATCAGAATGTGCCCCATCAGACCTCAGATCAGCAGAATGTGCCCCCATCAGACCTCAGATCATCCCACCCAACATCAATCCCTGATGGGCCCCCCAGAGGCACTGGGCCCGGAGCCGTGCCCCCTCCCCTGGTAGCTACGCCTCTATTGAGGACAGCATTATTTAGGTGGTCTGCATTGTTAATTGGGGGGGAGGGGGTATTGGAGTATAGATTAAGAATCTGAGGTCCAAATTAGCAGTGTCTTTTTTTTTCAGTACTTGGGAGGGTGGGGGGGAGCAAACCAGGGCTGCCAATAAAAGCATTTGTACAGCTACAGTACAGACCAAAAGTTTGGACACACCTTCTCATTCAAAGAGTTTTCTGTATTTTCATGACTATGAAAATTGTAGATTCACACTGAAGGCATCAAAACTATGAATTAACACATGTGGAATTATATACTTAACAAAAAAGGGTGAAACAACTGAAAATATGTCTTATATTCTAGGTTCTTCAAAGTAGCCACCTTTTGCTTTGATTACTGCTTTGAACACTCTTGGCATTCTCTTGATGAGCTTCAAGAGGTAGTCACTTGAAATGGTATTCCAACAGTCTTGAAGGAGTTCCCAGAGATGCTTAGCACTTGTTGGCCCATTTTGCCTTCACTCTGCGGTCCAGCTAACCCCAAACCATCTCGATTGGGTTCAGGTCTGGTGACTGTGGAGGCCAGGTCATCTGGCGTAGCACCCTATCACTCTCCTTCTTGGTCAAATAGCCCTTACACAGCCTGGAGGTGTGTTTGGAGTCATTGTCCTGTTGATAAATAAATGATGGTCCAACTAAACGCAAACCGGATGGAATAGCATGCCGCTGCAAGATGCTGTGGTAGCCATGCTGATTTAGTATGCCTTCAATTTTGAATAAATCCCCAACAGTGTCACCAGCAAAGCACCCCCACACCATCACACCTCCTCCTCCATGCTTCACGGTGGGAACCAGGCATGTAGAGTCCATCCGTTCACCTTTTCTGCGTCGCACAAAGACACGGTGGTTGGAACCAAAGATCTCAAATTTGGACTCATCAGACCAAAGCACAGATTTCCACTGGTCTCTTGTTGCCTGTCCTTAGCAGTGGTTTCCTAGCAGCTATTTTACCATGAAGGCCTGCTGCACACAGTCTCCTCTTAACATTTGTTGTAGAGATGTGTCTGCTGCTAGAACTCTGTGTGGCATTGACCTGATCTCTAATCTGAGCTGCTGTTAAGCTGCGATTTCTGAGGCTGGTGACTCGGATGAACTTATCCTCCGCAGCAGAGGTGACTCTTGGTCTTCCTTTCCTGGGGCAGTCCTCATGTCAGCCAGTTTCTTTGTAGCGCTTGATGGTTTTTGCGACTGCACTTGGGGACACTTTCAAAGTTTTCCCAATTATTCGGACTGACTGACTTTCATTTCTTAAAGTAATGATGGCCACTGATTTTTCTTTACTTCTTTACAGCTTTTTTCTTGCCATAATACAAATTCTAACAGTCTATTCAGTAGGACTATCAGCTGTGTATCCACCTGACTTCTGCCCAACACAACTCATGGTCCTAAACCCATTTATAAGGCAAGAAATCCCACTTATTAAACCTGACAGGGCACACCTGTGAAGTGAAAACCATTTTAGGTGACTACCTCTTGAAGCTCACCAAGAGAATGCCAAAGCAGTAATCAAAGCAAAAGGTGGCTACTTTGAAGAACCTAGAATATAAGACATATTTTCAGTTGTTTCACACTTTTTTGTTAAGTATATAATTCCACATGTGTTAATTCATAGTTTTGATGCCTTCAGTGTGAATCTACAATTTTCATAGTCATGAAAATACAGAAAACTCTTTGAATGAGAAGGTGTGTCCAAACTTTTGGTCTGTACTGTATGTCACACATTGTGGCCATATCACAGCGACATCCCCCATAACAGTGTAATCCATAGATCCCGCATAACAGTGTCATCCACAGATCCCCATAACAGTGTGTCATCCACAGATCCCCCATAACAGTGTCATCCACAGATCCCCCAAAACAGTGTCATCCACAGATCACCCATAACAGTGTCATCCACAGATCCCCCATAACAGTGTCATCCACAGATCCCCATAACAGTGTCATGCACAGATCCCATAACAGTGCGTCATCCACAGATCCCCATAACACTGTGTCATCCACAGATCCCCATAACAGTGTCATTCACAGATCCCCATAACAGTGTCATCCACAGATCCCCATAACAGTGTGTCATCCACAGATCCCCCATAACAGTGTGTCATCCATAGATCCCCCATAACAGTGTGTCATCCACAGATCCCCATCACAGTGTGTCATCCACAGATCCCTATCACAGTGTGTCATCCACAGATTCCCCATCACAGTGTGTCATCCACAGATCCCCCATCACAGTGTAATCTACAGATCCCCCATCACAGTGTCATCCACAGATCCTCCATACGTGTCATCCACGGATCCCCCATTACAGTGTAATCCACAGATCCCCCATCACAGTGTCATCCACAGATCCTCCATAAGTGTCATCCACAGATCCCCTATTACAGTGTCGTCCACAGATCCCTATAACACTGTGTCGTCCACAGATCCCCCATAACAGTGTCATCCATAGATCCCCCATCACAGTGTCATCCACAGATCCCCCATCACAGTGTCATCCACAGATCCCCCATCACAGTGTCATCCACATATCCTCCATAAGTGTCATCCACGGATCCCCCATTACAGTGTGCATGCGCAGCATCACTGCTATGGAATTGCCAGTGATTGGCTATTTTCAGAACACTCATAGTATAATGGAGGATGACCATACATGCACACTATGCTCTCCCTTCACTTCAGGGGCCCGGATGGGACAACCCCTTTTTTCAGCTTGGGGTTTTAAAAACTGCACCATGAAAAAAACAAAGTGCCCTGGCCATTCTTCATGTGGGTTCCAAGTCCAGAATTCCCTTTGAAAATGGGCATTAATGAAAATCCACACAAAAACTGCTTTATAAAATGTATCAGAAAAAAATACATCTAAAAAAATCTCATGCAGATTCTGTATTAGGTTTTTTTAAGCACAGAAAATACTGTGTGTGAACATACCCAAAGAGGCTGCAGGAGCCTTGGAAAGGCACCATGTGCGGTGCGCAAAGCACGGCACAGCAAATTTTTTTCTGCACTAGGCCACGCCTCTTACTCCACCCAAAACATAACTAAACACCTAACCCCAGCCAGTCCCCTAAATTATTTCTCCTTTATGCCACCGCACAGTATTTATGCCCTCATTGTGCACCCTTCACAGGTTATGTCCAGGCATGTGCCCCCTCACAGTAGTTATGACAGATATGTGCCCCTCCACAGTAGTTATACCCAGCTGTGCCCCCTCACAGTAATATGCCCATCTGTGCCCCCTTACAAAATTATGGCCATCTTGTGCCCCTTCACAGTATTATGCCCAGCATTGTGCCCATTCACAGGTTATGCCCAGCTGTGCTCCCTCACAGATTTATGACCAGCTTTGGCTTCTCACAGAATTATGCCCAGCTGTGCCCCTTTACAGGATTATTCCCAGCATTGTGCCCCCTTCACAGGTTATGCCCAGCAGAATTATGCCCAGCTGTGCCCGCTCACAGTAATATGCCCAGCTGTGCCCCCTCACAGTAATATGCCCAGCTGTGCCCCTCACAGAATTATTCCCAGATGTGCCCCCTCACAGTAATATGCCCAGATGTGACCCTTGCAGTAATATGCTCAGTTGTGCCCCCCTCACAGTAATATACCCAGCTGTGCCCCTCATAGAATTATGCCCACCTGTGCCCCCTCATAGTAATATGGTCAGCTGTGCAACCTCACAGTAGTATGCCCAGTTGTGACCCCTTGCAGTACTATGCCCAGCTGGGCCCACTTATATTAATATGCCCAGCTGTGCCCCCTCACAGAATTATGCCGAGCTGTGCCCTCTCACAGTAATATGCCCAATTGGACCCCCTTACAGTAATATGCCCAGCTGTGACCCTTGCAGTAATATGCCCAGTTGTGCTCCCTCACTGTAATATGTAGTGTTGAGCGAGCACCTCTGTGCTCATATACTCGGGTGCTCTGGCCGAGCACTAGGGATTGCTCGAGTGCTCGGCCGAGCACCCGAGCATAATGTTAGTCAATGGGACTAAACCAGGCACCCCCCGCTCGGAAGAGGGGAGGGTGTCTGGTTAATAGAAAAAGGTCAGAATCGCGACTTCTCCTCTTTTACTCCTTTCACTCGTAAAAGTATGCTAATTAACTGAATTTGTACGCATTAGCGCACTATGCGTACGCATTAGTGCACAATGCGTACGCATTAGCGCACAATGTGTACGCATTAGTGTACAAATGCGTACGCATTAGCATACAAATTCGTACGCATCAGCGTACAAATCAACATTACAGTGCGGGGAAGAGACTCGAGCATTGCGCTTGAGAACACTCGGTGTTCGGCCGAGAACAGAGAGTTCGGCCGAGCATGCTCGCTCAACACTAGTAATATGCCCAGTTCTGTGCCCCCTCACTGCAATATGCCCCCCTGTGCTGCCTTCACAGGCAGAAAAAAACACCACATACTCACCTCGTTCCCCAGCAGCAGCAACACCAACAGCAGGACGCACGAAGGTCCCAGCCAGCTCATTCCCCTGCCTCGCCCCCTGGCCAGACCTGCAGTGTGGAGCACAGACAGGGGGAGGAATGATGGAGCAGGGAGCCGACGGATGGCTCTTGCTTCATCATTACAGGCCGCAGTCTATGGAAGCAAGGACAGCTGGCAGAAAGAGGGACATGCCTTACCCGTACCATAAGTGCCGGACAGCCACTTTAATCTGGGACTGTCCCGCCAGATCCAGGAAGGTTGGGAGGTATGACTGAGTATAAGTAAAGTTTAAAAGCAAAAAACAAACACAATGCAACAGCTCTCTGCAAACACCAATAATAAAGTAAATACAATCGTGCCATACTCACTACAGAAAATGTAAAATGCTAATGCTACATTATAAATGTGAGATTCCTAGCAAATGCATTTTGTACAGAATTATTTGTGCCTGTCTGCCAGCGTCAAGTTATTGTCCTCCTTAGGACAATAACCAAACACTACATACCACATCCGCTGGTGCCATACCGGCCTCCATTAAATTGAAGAAATGCAGGTTCCACATGCATATTGAGCCCACATAATATTGTATCTCTTGTGGTGCCACAATGGCCTCCAATAAATTAAGAGACAGCAGTCTACAGCGTTATACTTGCACTAATTAAAATCAGCCTATAAGACGGACAGGTTAATGAGGAGTGCACGACCAATGGAGTCAGACACACCTCCAATGCAGACTGCAAAGAAAGAAATGGGGGTTAGTCAGCACATCCCAGTGTGCAGATGCATGTCGCCATGACTGAGAGCACAAAAGCAAAAACCAACACAACACAGCACAGTGCAAACACAAGTAATAAAGTAATGCAATAGTGCCATACTCACTATAGAAAATGTACTAATGCTTATACTACGTTAGAAATGTGAGATTCTTGGCATCTGCGCCCTGGGATGTGCTGACTAACCCTCAATTTTTTTTCTTTGCATCAATAAAGTTTACCCTCATCTACTACGTGCATTCCCTTGTGTTATAAATGACAGGTGGATTAATGAACTATGTAATGACCCTGAATTACAACATGAACCCCAAAATCAGCAAATGAGTGTAGGGATTAGGGATGAGCGAATTGACTTCGGATGCTTCACCCGAAGTCGATTCGCATAAAACTTCGTTAGAATACTGTACGGAGCAAGCTCGGGTACAAAGGTGTTTTACAGTAGAAATTACTGTATTTTTCGCCCTATAAGACGCACCGGCCCATGAGACGCACCTAGGTTTTAGAGTAGGAAAATAAGAAAAAAATATTTTTCATCAGATCCTCTTATCAGACTGCCCATAAATTTCAGGACATCACATCAGACCCCCATATTAGCCCTCCATGTCAGAACTCCATCAGCCCTCCATGTCAGACCCCCAACAGACCTCAGATCAGCCCACTATGGCCCCATATCATCCCACTGTGCCCCCATACCATCTCACTGTGCACCCACCAGACCTCAGATCAGCCCACTGTGCCCCATCAGACCTCAGATCAGCAGAATGTGCCCCCATCAGACCTCAAATCAACAGTATGTGCCCCCATCAGACCTCAGATCAGCAGAATGTGCCCCTATGACACCTCGGATCAACATTATGTGCCCCTATCAGACCTCAGATCAGCAGAATGTGCCCCCATCAGACCTCAGATCAGCAGAATGTGCCCCCATCAGACCTCAGATCAGCATATTGTATTAATATCATTAATGTCTAAACCACTGGCAACAAAAGTGAATACACCCCTAAGTGAAAATGGCCAAATTTAGCCCAAAGTGTCAATATTTTGTGTGCCCACCATTATTTTCCAGCACTGCCTTAATTCTCTTGGGCATGGAGTTCACTAGAGGTTCACAGGTTGCCATTGGAATCCTCTTCCACTTCTCCATGACACCATCACGGAGCTGGTGGATGTTAGAGACCTTGTGCTCCTTCACCTTCCATTTGAGGATGCCCCACAGATGCTCAATAGGGTTTAGGTCTGGAGACATGCTTGGCCAATCCAGCACCTTCACCCCCAGTCTCTTTAGCAAGTCAATGGTCTTCTTTGAGGTGTGTTTGGGGTCATTATCATGTTGAAATACTGCCCTGTTGCCCAGTTTCTGAAAGGAGGAGATCATGTTCTGCTTCAGTATTTCACAGTACATGTTGGCATTCATGGTTCCCTCAATGAACTGTAGCTCACCACAGCCGACAGTGCTCTTGCGGCCCCAAACCATGACATTCCCACCAGCATGCTTGACTGTAGGCAAGACACACTTGTCTGTATTTCTCACCTGGTTGCCGCCGCGACACACGCTTGACACCATCTGAACCAAATAAGTTTATCTTGGTCTCATCAGACCACAGGACATGCTTGTCTTCAGCAAACTGAGGGCTTTCTTGTGCATCATCTTTAGAAAAGGCTTCCTTCTGAGACGACAACCAATTTGATGCAGTGTGCAGCGTATGGTCTGAGCACTGAGAGGCAGACCCCCACCAACCTCTGCAGCAATTCTGGCAGCACTCATATATCTATTTTGAAAAGACAACCTCTGGATGTGATGCTGAGCACATGCACTCAACTTTTTTGGGCGACCATGGCGAGGCCTGTTCTGAGTGGAACCTATCTTGTTACAACTCTGTATGGTCTTGGCCATTGTGCTGCAGCTCAGTTTTAGGGTGGTGGCAATCTTCTTATAGCCTAGGACATCTTTATGTAGAACAATTCATTTTTTACAATCCCCACAGAGTTTGTTGCCATGAGGTGCCATGTTGAACTTCCGGTAATATATCAGAGAAATATCCTGTGGATTTATATAGAGGTATATTAACCTGTCTCCAGGTACTGTAAAGAGGAAGATATGTATATATACACTTGATATGTGCAATGCTTCAGATATATATAAACTCAGTCAATGCATTGTTCCAGGTACTGTAGAGGAGAAATAGCTAGCTACTGAGGAAGGGGAAGTTTTCAAGTCCCCAAAACACGTTTAGCTGAACTAGTGACCTGTATAGAAGCTAACACTACAACAGCCAGCCATTTATCATTGCTAGCACATTACGGAGCTCCGACATTCTAAACAAAGTGAACTACTGAACAAACAAATTACCCTTCTCCTTACAGCGAACACGGAAAGACAAAGCGGGAACCCACGTGGGACGCCGCGTGGGACGCCGCACTGCCCGCATAAAGAGTGCGCATTGGAACACATCGTGCTGCTGAAGTGCCCAGAAAAAAAAAGGACTTCCGGAGTGGGTAATGTACGCATACCTGTGCTATGGGTATTGTTAACAAATTACCTATTTAGGAGTGATTGTGAAGGATTGATATCACACAGTCGGTATCTCGAAGAATTCTCTCTATTACGCACTATATAAGTTCAGGTACATTCAGCGCTTACTGGATGAAATCAACCTTGTAGCGCTCCTTCTCAACAAAGTATTGTATCAACTTTATAGTGCTACTCCTTAATGGAACATTGTATCTACTGAATGTGTGTATATATATATTTCTTCTCTACAGTACCTGGAGCAATGCATTGACTGAGTTTATATCTGAAGCATTGCACATATTAAGTGTATATATACATATCTTCCTCTTTACAGTACCTGGAGACAGCTTAATATACCTCTATATAAATCCACAGGATATTTCTCTGATATATTACCTGGAGCCTTACATAAACTCAATACCTGTGGATCTAATCGTTTTTATTTCAGTTTTATTATCATTTTTACTTCATTATTGTTTTTATTGCCAACAAGCAATTTTATTTACTGAATGTGCACACTTTGAATCATTTAATATTGTATAATAAATGTAAGATATTTTTTCCCAAATAAGAGTGTGCTAAACCAATTTTTTTGTTCAGCCTCACTTGCGATTCCTGGGTAGGATCGCTGGTTTTATCACCTCGAATCCACTGTTCCCTCGAGTAGTGAGCCACTGTATGTCCTGATGTTGAACTTCCAGTAACCAGTATGAGAGAGTGTGAGAGCGATAACTCCAAATTTAACACACCTGCTCCCCATTCACACCTGAGACCTTGTATTGCTAACGAATCACATGACGCCACGGAGGGAAACTGGCTAATTGAGCACAATTTCACTTAGGGCTGTACTCACTTTTGTTACCAGTGGTTTAGACATTAATGGCTGTGTGTTATTTTGAGGGCACACCAAATCTACGCTGTTATACAAGCTGTATACTGACTACTGTACATTGTACAAAGTGTCATATCTTCAGTGTTGTCCCATGAAAAGATAGAATAAAATATTTACAAAAATGTGAGGGGTTTATTAACTTTTATTATTATTATTAGTATTATTATTATTATCAAAGTGTCAGATCTTCAGTGTTGTCCCATGAAAAGATAGAATAAAATATTTACAAAAATGTGAGGGGTTTATTAACTTTTATTATTATTATTAGTATTATTATTATCAAAGTGTCAGATCTTCAGTGTTGTCCCATGAAAAGATAGAATAAAATATTTACAAAAATGTGAGGGGTGCACTAACTTTTGTCAGATACTGTATATGTCTTTCACACAGTGCTGTTCGATATCCTTGCCACTATTATTGCATCGACTTATTTAATGCTGCAATACTGTGACTGCTAATGTGGTGGTGTGTGTTATAAAGTGTTTTTTCTATATTTCGACAGTGAACAAAATTAAAATACTTTGGCAGTCTTGCCAGGACCAGTTCTGGAAAGAATTGGTCCAGACGAAGGTCCAGAATAGAGATGGGGGCTTGCAGAAGAAGCCCTATTTGTATACTGCGCAGCTGCAGTTTTTGTGCCCCGTTCTGGAGCGGAGGCTGTAAGTGACAAATGTTGTAATGCTTAGTGCATAACTATACTATTCTATAAAAAGGTCATTACTCTAATAAATGACTCGCTTTTCATGCACATGAATGAGGTGATAAAGGGCAACTGTTTACTACTGTTTAGTCCACTAGTGTATGTTATATTGTATGCTATGTCTGGTAAAGTTGTACACTCGCCTGTTATTGATGACAAAGCACGTGAGTGTGTATAATGCCGCAGGGCATGTAATACGTAATATTACAATCTGTGTATGTTTTTATGCAAAAGTTGAAGATTATTGGTAGAAAGTTTAAGATTAAAGGTGTCCTAGACCTTTCTGACACCTATGGGACCCACACCTATGTGTGTACTAAGGTTTATATGTTACTTACATGGCCACAACAAATAATTATATATTGTTAGGTGACCAGTGTATATGTTGTGAAGCTACATTTTATAAGATGGCCATTTGGTGGCAATGTTGAATGCACATTTGTGATTGTTGCCTGTTAATTGTCACCTGTATTCTGTGGTCCTACCGTGTTGAAGACAAGCAGCTGAACATAATGGCCACAAACATCTGACGTAATATATTATTGATTTTTGAGAAATGCATATGCATTGATGAGTATGGATGATGACACACAACGACCACATGAGTCGCTAAGGACAAAGCTCCCGCTCCTGAACCCTCAAGACCTACGGCAGTTACTATTTTGGGGTACATATGACTTTTTGATTGCTTGGTATTACATTTTTTGTGAGGCGAGGTGACCAAAAATAGCTGTTTTGGCACAGTTTTTTTTTTTTTTTACAGCATATACCTGACAGGATAGATCATGTGATATTTTTAAAGAGCTGGTCATTATCGACACGGTGATACATAATATATCTTTTTTTCTAATTTTGTTAAGTTTTACACAGTAAAAGCATGTTTGAAAAGAAAGCCATATTTTATTTTATTTTTGGGGCGATTTTCTTAGGTAAAGGTTCGTTTTTTGCAGGATGAGATGACGGTTTGATTGGTACCATTTTGGGATACATAATCCTTTTTGTGAGTCAAGCTGACTAAAAAATGGCTGTTTTGGCACAGTTTTTTTTTTTTTTTGGCGTTCACCTAACGGGTGGATCATGTCATATTTTTACACAGCCGGTCACTCTTGGACTGGGGTGCCTAGGGCCCATCAGTAAACTATTTTCTGGGGGCCCACTACACATATACATGCAGATGTGGACCCATTCACTTCAAAGGGGCCGCAAAAGATGCAGACAGCACACGTATGTCTGTTCAGCTGCACCTGCAAAAAAAATAAGAATATGTCCTATTCTTGTTCTTATTACAGACAAGGATAGGGCACTTCTATTGAGGGCCGGACATTCCATGCCGCAAAATACGGAATGCACATGGCTGATTTCTATGTTTTGCAGACCCACAATTTGTGGACTATAAACACAGGTAGGTCTGTGTGCGTGAGCTTTTACAAAAATACTTGTGCAGTGTGTATTGGTGTTTTACCATAGTTATTTGTATTTACCCACTGTTTTTTCTCATACATCTCTACAGAGGAAGTGAAATTACTGGGGTGCATACTCATGCAAGGCATGCCACAACTGCCAGGTGCCGAACACATATTAAATGTCAGTTTTGGGGATAGAAAGGAGGGGTTGGGGGTTGCAATCATTCACTTTAGATGTCTTATGTGCTCTTCCAGGCCATTTTCCCCAGTGACTTTCTGCTTTTTAGGAATTTACATTTAACTAAATCAATTCACGGAAAATGGTGCACTACAGCGGAAAATGCAGTTGACAATATATGGCTAAACCCTCACTCTGATGTTAAAATGAGACTTTCGCCAGTATATCCTTATATCAAAGACATACCGGAGCCCGAGCACCACGTCAAGGTATCTCAGTTGGCACGGGACCTAACGTTATCCCTACTATGGTATAGGTAATGACAGATAGGTGCATGAGGTCCGAGACACAGCGACCAGCTCCCAGTTACCTCCAGCGTGAAATCACACATGCAATGGGAGGGGGGGGGCGGAGGCTGTAGTTGCCACGCCTCCAGGAATAAACGTACAAACAAACTCACGGAAAAAAAAAGTGGTCTCAAATGGCAGAACATGCTCAAAACCCCCGATGTTGTAGCGCATATATAACCGGGGGAGCAAATCCCGCACATGTGGCCCGCTGCCGAACGTAATCCCCAGCAAAAAATGCATACAATGGAGGATGCCTGCAGCGGACCACATGTACCACAAAGACATCCTACACAGGGTAGACAAATGTGCGGATGTGACAATCTACATAGAAAAACAATTCACGGAAAATGGTGCACTACAGCGGAAATCACTATCATGTCAGAGAACAATGGTCCTCATTTTAGGGGGTCTTCACACATTTTAATGTTTTGACTTTTAACATTATGCCACATTAATATTTATCACAGATACAAGTGACTAAGGTAGAGGAGCTCAGTCAGTCCTGGGTTCCTTCAGGGTCTATGTTCCTCTGCTTCAAATAGCTGATCGGCAGGGAAGAAAGGGGGGGGTGTCCAGAGGGGTGACCTCCACTATTCCTTGCACCTTTAACAGAGACCTCCACAGCACTCGTCCCTTTAACAGTGACTGCCACAGTACCCTGTTTCCATAGCAGTAACCTCCACAGTACCCCGCTCCCTTAACAGTGACCTCACAGTACCCTGCTACCTTAACAGTGGCCTCCACAGCAGCTGCCCCTTTAATTGTGGCCCCTGCCCCCTTAACAGTGACTTCACAGTGCCAACCCCTTTACCAGTGACCTTCACAGCGGACTGCCCCCTTAACAGTAACATCCACAGTGAACGCCCCTTTAACAGTGACCTCCACCGTGACCGCCCCTTTAAGAGTGTCCCCTGCCCCCTTAACAGTGACCTCCACAGCAGCTGCCCCTTTAATAGTGGCCTCGGCCCTCTTAACAGTGACCTCCACAGTGCCCTGCCCCTTTAAGGCTAGGGCTACACGACAACATGTAGTGTGACATTTTGTCGCACCAATGTCGCACAACAATTTTTATAATGATAGACTATAGTGTCGCACTGCGACTTATTGTGACATGCTGTGGCTGCGACGCGACAGTCGCAAAAATTCATTCGAGACTGATTTTTTGTGCGACTGTCGCGTCGCAGTGCAACACTATATAGCAGGGGTACTCCCCCCTGTGCTCCCTCCATAGTTATGAAGCCCTCTGTGCCCCCTCCATAGTTATAAAGCCCTCTGTGCCCCCTCCATAGTTATAAAGTCCTCTGTGCCCCCTCTGTATTAAAAACAAAAAAAACAAAAAACACAGCACTACTCACCACTCACATAGGCCGGCAGCGCGATCTGTGCAGGCTGAATGGTGCATGAGAAGTCTTCCTGCTTCACCATTTACAGCACAGCTGGCTTGAAGGAGGGGAGGAGCGTGGGGTGCTGAGCAGTGAGTGACATCAGCTCCCTGCGCTCCAGTAATGAGCGCTTCCATCTGTATTGATGGAAGCGCTCATTGCTTCTGGACTTCTGGTGCAAGCAGTGGTCCGGACAGCTGGCAGTCGCGGTCCAAATTCGGGCAGCGGACCGCCAGTTGAGTACCACTGCTATATAGAATCATTCTAAAAATTGTTGCGTGACATTGGTGCGACATCAGTGTCGCGTGACATATGCAGCAGTGTAGTTGTGCATTATGTGTTGTGCGACTTATTGTTGTCGTGTAACCCAAGCCTAAAGCTGACCTACAGCAGTGAAGGAAAATGTCTGGGTTGTTATGGAAACCTGGAGTAAAACTGTGTGTATGTGTGTAAGAAGCAGGTTGCGCCAGGCCTGTGGGAGGTAAGCACTGAATTGTGTTTCGGGGAGCTATTTACCTGAGCTCCTCAGCTGGCTGCTAATTACCTGGCTGGGTTGTTATGGAAACCTGCAGGCACAGATCACGCTGCAGCACTATGTGGGCGGAGCTTATGCAGATTTCCAGTCTGGCTGGTATGGAGCTACAAGGCCTAGCTTGTCTACTTGATGTTGGGATTTACTTTTCCACAAATTCACTGGTGGTCCATTGATCCAACATTACAATTGATCCAAGAGCTTCCAGTCGTAGGTCTTCACTGTCAAGCATGCCTTCATTCTTGAAGATCTTGTTTTACTCCAGTCCAGTGCCAATCACAGGTGTTCTTAGGTGTTAGTCTGAAAAGATCTGACCTCTTCCACCCCATTCCGCGCCTGTTTCCTCTCCCTTAGGGCTCTTTCACATGAGCGGATGCCGTGCGTGGAATCTGCAGCATGAAAGAGTGTCAAGCACCGTTCCAGACAGCAGAGACACATTAACATGATTAATAATTCACTGTGCCTCTCTGTCCCCTTTTTACTACAAAATCACAGTGACAACTTTATCTCACTGTGATTTTGTAGTAAAAAGATCACAGAGAGGCACAGAGCATTATCAATCATGTTAATGCTCAGTGTCTCTGCTGTCCTGAACGGGCCTTGGCTCTCTTACACACAGCAGATTCCACGCACGGCATCTTCTCATGTGAAAGAGCCCTTAGGACAGCAGTTTCATGAACAAAATTAAATCTGGTTAAAAAAATCTGGCCTCCTCGATCCCTTAATGGTGAGCCATGCCTGTGATTAGAAAGGGGAAAGATGTTATGTTGTTTATACTTACTTATGGATATGCTGGTTTTCTGGTATCTATATGCTAGGTTCATTGGTGTCCTCTGTTGATAGGTGTTAGTCTGAAAAAAAATCTCTTAACAGCAGACCATTCCACACTTGTTTTCCCTCACCTAGGACAGCAACATCATGGATAAGAGGAAATCCTATGACTGGTAACATTTTAAAAAATGACTATGATATAACTCTGTATATATTGCATCACATTGAACATGATGGGTAAAAAAAATCCAGCCTCCTCCACCCTTTAAAAGACAGCACCACAAGGGGGTGCTATCATGGATTCAACATGCCTATGATTACAAAGGAGAAAAAATGTTATGTTGCTTCTACTTACTTATGGATATGCTGATCTTCTGGAGTCCACTTGTCAGGTTCATTGGTGTCTTCTGTTGACAGGTGTTAGTCTGAAAAAAAAAATAAAAATCCGGCCTCCTCCACCCCTTAATAGCCGGCCATTCCGCACCTATTTCCCCTCACCTAGGACAGCAAAGTCATGGGCAAGAGGAAATCCTATTATCGGTAACCTAAAAAAAAAAAATAACTATACACAAAGTAAAACTCTACATATAGTGCATCACATTTAAAATGATCATAGGCATGTGGTTAAAAAAAATCCAACCTCCTCCACCCTTTAAAAGTGGGCCATTCTTGACTTTCTCCAATCCAGGACAGCATCACAAGGTGGCGCTATCATGGATTTGAGGAGATCAGTTACCGGTGAATACAACATGCCTATGATTAGAAAGAAGAAAATATGTTGCTTCTACTTACTTATGGACATGCTGGTCTTCTGGTGTCTACTTGCCGGGTTCATTGGCGTCCTCTGTTGACAGGTGCTAGTCTGAAAAAAAAAAATAAATATCCGGCCTCCTCCACCCCTTAATAGCCGGCCATTCCGCGCCTATTTCCCCTTATCTAGGACAGCACTGTCATGGACAAGAGGAAATCCTATTACCGGTAACTTTAAAAAAAACTATATACAGAGTATAACTCTATATATAGTGGGTCATGTCTAAAAGGATCATAGGCATGTGGTTAAAAAAAAAAAATCCGGCCTCCTCCACCCCTTAATAGCCGGGTATTCTTGACTTTCTCCAACCCAAAACAGCATCACTAGGTGGCGCTATCGTGAATTTGAGAAGATCAGTTACCGGTGAATTAGGCTACTTTCACACTAGTGTTAAGTTTGTCTAGCAGGCTGTTCTCGCAGGGCAACAGCCTGCCGGACCCGTACTAACCCTTGCGCAAGTGTGCTGCTAGAAGTCCTGCCTGGCCCCATTCACTATAATGGGGACGGCAGGAGATAAAGCCGCAGAATGGCAAACATGCTGAGAGGTGACCTAACAAAAACCACAGCATGCTACAGTATTTGTCTGTCCGCTTCTCAGAATGTTGGCTGTGCTGTGGCCGCATCTACCGCCTGTCCCCGTTATATTAAATGGGGCCACGCCGGACTTCTGGTAGCACACTTGTGCAAGCGTTAGTACGTATCCGGCAGGCTGTCAGAACAGCCTGCCAGACGAACCTAACGCTAGTGTGAAAGTAGCCTTACACATGCCTATGATTAAGACTAAGCGCAGATGTTCTCGCGCTTATACTTACTGCCAACTGTGCAGATTGCAAAGCGTCCATAGGTGTTTGTCTTCACTGTCAAGCGTATCTTCATTCTTCAAGATGTTGTTTGGTTTCCATCCAGTGCCAAACGCAGGTGTTATTTCAGGGTCCACTCTGATATTCTGCCTGGATCTTCATACTGTGGCCTACATCACAGGATGAATCAGTAAAGAGAACATATGATGTGGAATAATATACAAAGACTGTTTTCTACATGTGATTTTACACAAGCGTTTACTGCTCATAAAATTGAAGCTTCACATTTGTGAACCTTAAATATTGAATCATTATGAAGTTCATACAACTGTATAGGAGCAATTCTAATTTCCAGCTATATACCTGGGTCCGTTCTTCTTTCCGTCCATTGATCTTCGCCAGGAGCTCAGGAGGACATCTTGCTCTGGTGACATTAGAGCTGGTGGAGGGTTTACCAGGTGACAAATGAAAACCCTCTGAAAATGGCCTGGTGTTTCAGTGGTAATCGTCGCTTCTTGGCCTCTGCTGCCTCCATCCTCTTCAGGTTGAAAGGTCTGGCATGGTGTTGAGGTACAGATGGCTACAAGAAAAAGAAATAGATATAAATGAGGAAACAGTGATTACAGGTTATCACAAACCTGATATAAAGCTCAAACAATAGTTGTCATCTTTAGTGCCTTAAGAAGAATATTTGAAAATGATAATGGATATATTTGACAGGACAGGACCTTGAGCACTGCCTGGAACCTGACATATTAATTTAGTACTGTTTCGCCATCCTCTACACCCTCAGTAGTCAAATGTAGTTTGTAGTTTGTAGTGCTCTTGCCCAGTATATCCTACATTAAAATCTCTGTATGCTGACAAACATTCCGGTATTTGGAGTTTAATGACCCAACTACCAAACTATTATGTCCTGATATGATTCCTACTGCTTGATATCTGTGCCCCCTCCTCAGCAACAGCCTACATGTCCCCCTATTCAGTCCCAATACTGAGATTAGTATATAATATATAAAGAGTATCATCAACATGGTAGACTCTCTGTTAATGTACTTACTACAGGGATGTGTGGTGGTGGCATCTGAAGAGCTTCCACTGACAGCCAGTCAATATGCTGGAAGAATTGATGGCCTCGGATGTTACCGTGGACTCCTAGGCGCTTGGCTGGATCTCTCTGGAGGAGCTAAAAATGAGAAATGTAATTACCAATGACCACAACACATTTCAGATCTATACTTTCAGAGACTAGCTGGGAAATGAAATTGATTTTTATGGGCGACATCGCCACCTTTCCTTTCTGACAGTTTTGAGAAATTTGCCCCAATGTGGCAAAATCTATCTGAATGTTGGGCTCATGCTATAGTGTCAGCAATAGGAGATTTTGGAAATCTGTGGCTGCTTCTTGAATAAATTAAGTGTGGTGGACTAAATGTGTATAGTAGATGTGTCCTCAGTACCTTCACTACCTGACTCTTACCATAAAGGGAAAATCTCTTTCCCATTATCCATTAGGTCAGTTTTTCTCAAATATTTTATGATAGGAGAACCTTTATAATCTTCTCCTTCTTGCCTATAAAAGTGTCAGCTTATGCTGCTACTGTATTTAACCAGGCTTCGGGGCAGGTTAGACATTGTGATATTGCTTTGTCTGTGCCGGCTCTGGTCAGGTTGTGGCTCCAGGAGTGAACCCTTAGCATCCTCGTGAAGACCAATATTGTAGCCATGAATACTACATAAACACTTGTTGAGTATTGTTATCCTGCTACCAGCACCTCTGAGAGACAACCAAAGTTCTAAACACTACAATGGCAAGTATTAGTAATGGAGTTCATAGTGCACTATGGGGTATTGTAGGGGGGAGATGTCTTCTTATCAGTTTATCATATAACATGATATAAAATACAATAGTTCCATGCAGTAACATACTGACCTCTTCGATGATATCTTCAGCGCTGGAGCGTGTTGTATCAAATAGTGTAGGATGGTATGTACACTTACTGGTAATCATTTGATTTAGGATGACACCAAATGAATACCAGTCCACTCCGACACCATACTCCTCCTCCGCCAGCATCTGCCAGAAAGGAGAGAAGATTACTACACAGCTCTTACTATGAAACCCACATTATAGGCGTTAAGGCTTTGGCCATTACCAGCATAGTGTAGTAATGATTAGCACAAGGTGTTTAGCTGAATGAGGGCAAGATGTTCTGCCTCCATCCAGCTGTAGATAAACCGCAACCACAAAGTCATCTGCTGCTGTGAGAACAAACATTGCCTTGCAGAGCTTATTTTTCTGATAAACGTCTTGTCACTTGAGAGTGACAGAGGGAACCTCAGTCTTGTAGGCTCAGTGTGACCAAGTGTTGAACAGGCATATTAAATATAAGGTTTCCTCATCAGCAACCAGTGCAGTGGTAAGAGCTGATCTCTAACAGTTAGAAAATCCAGATCTACTGCAATCTGTTGACTATTGGAGTGGCTTCAATCTAAAGATGGGACAGCCCCCCTAAGTATACTTAGTAAATATCCAATCACAAGATCTGGAAGATCATTTACCCCTTATATATGTCTGTAAGTAAATGGAAAATGTCTTGTCCTGGAAAGCATAATAGATCAGAGTTGGTCGGCACTCCAGAAAGTAGTTAATGGTGCTCAGTAGTATGTAAGTATACAGATTATTCTAGAGAGACCACGGCACTCAAAACATTGGTTCAAGGCATATACTTATTTATTCATCCATCCAAAGTGGTATGTACATGGACTAAGGCCAACATTTCGGTCTATTCCAAGACCTTGTTCACGGCCTACATGGTGTCCAGCGCTCCGGTTGAATGTATTGTCCACAGTTCACTGCCATAACTAGAGCTACTTGATAAACACTTGCCGCTGCTACTAAGAGGAGGCCTTCATCCATACAGAATGGACAGACAATAAATAATGAACAGTATGACTTTAGAATTACTCTCAACAAGTTACTCTGCAGACAGTGATTCTGGCTTATATGTCCCTTGGATTCGTATTGTCTACATTCCTAAACTCTGCCAGTGTGCATGGTCCACAATTAAAGAGGTTTTCCTGGTTCAGGATATTGGTTATATTCACATTAGGGCATTAATATTAGATCAGTGAGGTGCAGGGGATCTGACTTTTAACAACCCCACTGATAAAGTGTTTGTGGAGCTACTACCTGGGATATTGCGGGTTATTGCAGCTTTGTCCCATTCACTTCAAACGGAAGAAGCAACAGTACCATGCAACTAGTAAATGGCATTGAAGAGGCTGCCATTAAAGGATCACTGCGAACCCCTTTCAAATAGCTAATCTCTGGTGATGCCAATAGTCAGATTCCTACCAACCCCTCCGACCCCCTCCCTCTCCCCACCGGGTATATTGATAGCTGGAAAACCCCTTTGATAAAACAATGAGTGAAAATGAGGAAAACTTTCATTTTTTCACCTCAGGAGCCACATAACCTTCTGTCCCAGCATATTCAGTGGCTGTGTGGTCTCCAAACATGTTCTCCAGTGCGAGACCGAAATCTGTGATCTTTATATGACCAGTATCAGCCACCAGGATGTTTTCCGGCTTGAGGTCTCGGTGGATGATGCCCTTTGAATGTAGAAACTGGATGCCACACACGAGTTCTGCAGCATAGAATCTGTCAGAAAAGAAAATAAGTGAATATCACATGGGGATAACACAGGAGACTCAAGAATAAAAGGTGACAGATTTTTTATGACCAGAGCTTCATAATGGCTTAAAAGCACATAATTTGTATTAATACTTAGGAGAGGGGCTAAGGCTCCATTGTATTCTATATGCCATAAATGACCAGACTCGTTTATCCCTTTAATATCAGGAGGAGTATCATAGGCACGGCACACGGGAGAACAGATTTCATGAGTGTCATGTGG
>ONZH01001343.1:0-26671 GCA_900303285.1 Rhinella marina | reverse complement strand
AATAGGTTTTTTTGTTTTAGCTCAGTGATACAAATCCATTTCACACAGCAGTGTGGAACCATTCTGTGTGTCACAGTTCAGTACACTCACTACAATCCGTATTTTCTGTCCAGGTGACACTTTCTGTACGTCACTTAATTCAACCAGACTAAACAAGTTTGTGGGTTTCAGTACAGCAGGCCCATTTATTTTTTATTTTTTATATAATACACTTATATACAGAAAATGTTGAACCCCAGGGCTAAGGGTCGAGGACGAGGGCGTGGGCATTCAATTACTGCAGGGGACAGAGGCCGTGGTCCTGGGAAGGGTGAGACAGTACCTGCTGATGAGGGAGCAGGGGAACGCCGCAGAGCTACACTCCCTAGCTTTATGTCTCAACTTACAGGGACATGTGGTAGAGGACTGTTGAAACCACAACAGTGCGAACAGCTGATGTTGTGGATTGCGGACAATGCTTCAAGTAATTTGTCCACCAGTCAGTCTTCCACGCAGTCCACCCACGTTACCCAAGGGAGCATTCCTCTGGCTCCTCCACCACAACCTCCTTCCCCCCAGTCTGCCCCCTCCCAGGAAAATTTGGAATGCGATCCAGCATACTCTGAGGAACTGTTTTCTGGACCCTTCCCAGAGTCACAAACCACTTCTCAGGTTGCTGCTGACCTCGTTCCCGATGCCCAAGTTTTCCAACTGTCGCAGACTATGGGTGATGATGATGACAATGTTGACTTAGTGGAAGAAGTTTGTAAAGAGGTGTCGGACGATGAGGAGACACGGTTGTCAGACAGTGGTGAAGTTGTTGTCAGGGCAGGAAGTCCGAGGGGGGAGCAGACTGAGGAATCGGAGGATGACGAGGTGACTGACCCAAGCTGGGTTGATAAGCCGAGTGAAGACAGTGCTTCTGAGGCGGACGCGAGTGCTGCAGCAGAACAGGTTGTAAGAGGCAGTGGTGTGGCCAGAGGGAGAAGCAGGGCCAGAGCTGGTGCATCAGCAGCAACTGTTTCACGTAGTGAAGCTCCCGTGGCGAGGCCTAGATGTTCGCAAGTCTGGAGGTTCTTTAAAGAAAGTGAGGATGACCGACGGACTGTGGTGTGCATCCTGTGCCACACCAGTATCAGCAGGGGTGCCACCACTACTAGCCTAACCACCACCAGCATGTGCAGGCATGTGAGTGCTAAACACCCCACTCAATGGAACCAAGGCCGTTCACCACCTCCTGCGGGTCACACCACTGCTCCTTCCCCTGTGTCACTCACTGCCTCTGCTAGTCAACCCCCTGCCCAGGACCCCGGCACGAGCGCCTCCCGCCGGAAAACCACACCTTTGCCTCCACGATCCTCCACAGTGTCCACCAATGTGTCCCAGAGCAGCTTTCAGCTGTCTTTACAGCAGACGCTGGAGTGCAAGAGGAAATACAGTTCCACCCACCCACATGCCCAAGCCCTCAACGTCCACATCTCCAAATTGCTGAGCCTGGAGATGCTGCCCTATAGACTGGTAGAGACCGAGTCCTTTCGCAATCTCATGGCGGTGGCTGCCCCTCGGTATTCGGTCCCCAGCCGCCACTATTTTTCCTGATGTGCCGTCCCAGCCCTACACCAGCACGTGTCACAGAACATCATCCGTGCCCTGACCAACGCTGTTTCTGAGAAGGTCCACCTAACCGCGGACACGTGGACAAGTGCTGCCGGGCAGGGACACTATATCTCACTGACGGCACATTGGGTTAACTTGTTGGAGGCTGGGACCGAGACTGACCCTGGGGCCGCTCATGTACTGCCCACAACGAAGATTGCGAGGCCTACCTCAGACTCTCAGACGTACTATGCCTCCTCCTCCGACCCCTCCTCCTCCTCCACCGAATTACTATCCGTGGGCACGGCGCCTTCAGTCGGTAGCTCTAGGCGCAGCAGCAGTGCCGTGGGTAAGCGCCAGCAGGCGAAGCTCAAACTGCTGAGCTTTGGTGACAAAAGGCACACCGCCCAAGAGCTGTTACAGGGCATCACGGCGCAGACCGATGTGTGGCTGGCACCGCTGAACCTCAAGCCAGGCATGCTTGTGTGTGACAACGGGCGTAACCTGGTGGCGGCTCTGCAACTCGGCAGACTGACACATGTGCCATGCCTGGCCCTCGTGTTCAATCTAATAGTTCGGCGGTTCCTCAAGACATACCCCAATCTGTCTGATTTGCTCACCAAGGTGCGCTGCATCTGTGCGCATTTCTGCAAGTCGACCACAGATGCTTCCACTCTCAGGGCAGTGCAGCGCCGCCTACAACTGCCCGCTCAACGACTGTTGTGCGACGTGCCCACGAGATGGAATTCGACATTAAACATATTATCCAGAGTTTACCAGCAGCGCAGAGCGATTGTAGACTGCCAGATGTCAACTTCCACCAGAACTGGTAGTCAGGTCAGTCAGATTCCTCAAGTCTACAATGAGGAGTGGACGTGGATGTCTGATATCTGCCAGGTGATGAGCAACTTTGAGACAGATGGTCAGCGGCGATGCCGCCATTATCAGCCTCACCATCCCGCTGCTTTGCCTGTTGAAAAACTCACTGCTCAGCATCAAGTCGGATGCTTTGCTCTTGTCACAAGAGACGGTGGAGGAAGATACGTCGCTTGATAGCCAGAGCACCCTCCGGTCTGTTTTTTCAGCACATATCGGAGGAGGGGGATGAGGATGAGGAGGAAGAGGAGGAGAATGTCGGCGAGACAGTAGAGGGTACCAGTGCTCAGTCCTTAACTCTTGAGCGTGTATGGGCTGAAGAGGAGGACTTGGAGGAGGAGGAGGAAATGGAGAGTCAGGCCAGTGAGGAGAGGGAATTCTTGCTTGTTGGGACTCTGGCGCACATGTCAGACTTCATGTTAGGCTGCCTATCCCGTGACCCTCACGTTAGAAGCATTTTTTCAAACACCGATTAATGGGTGTTCACTCTCCTGGACCCACGGTACAAGCAGAACCTTTCCAATCTCATCCCTGCAGAGGAAAGGAGTATGAGAGTGAATAGATATCAACAGGCCCTGGTGCACAAGCTGAAACAATCCTTCCCATCTGACGCCGCTAGCGGCAGAGGGCATGGTTCTGTGGGCCAAGTAGCGGGGGAGAGGAGCCAAGCAGGCAGCTTGTCCAGCACTGGCAGGGGAACACTCTCCAAGGCCTTTGCCAGTTTTATGTCACCCCAGCAAGACACTGTCACCTGTCCCCAGTCTAGGCAGAGTAGGGGGGAGCTGTACAGAAAGATGGTGAGGGAGTACCTAGCTGACCATACCAACGTCCGTAGCGATCACTCTGCTCCATACAACTACAGGGTTTCAAAGCTGAACACGTGGCCTGAACTGGCGCTGTACGCCTTGGAGGTGCTGGCCTGCCCTGCCGCTAGCGTGATGTCAGAGCGGGTATTCAGTGCAGCTGGTGGCATCATCACCGATAAGCGTACACGCCTGTCAACTGACAGCGCTGACAGGCTGACGCTTATTAAAATGAACAAAGCCTGGATTTCACCGGAATTCAAATCTCCTCCGTGGGAAAGCTGCTAAAGATTAACATTACTTATGTATCCGATTCCTCTTCTCTACTCCTCCTACTCCTCCTCCTCCTCCATGTCGTCTTTGCCTAACTCTGACCAAAAAAACGCCATTTTTTAGAGATCCAACTGGCACTCTTTTACCACAATTTTTCAGGAGGGCCCCCTACAGGCCCTCTCTTCAAACAATTTTTCCGGAGGTCCACCTACAGGCCCTCTCTCCAAACAATTTTTCCGGAGTTCCACCTACAGGCCCTCTCTCCAAACAATTTTTCTGGAGGTCCACCTACAGGCCCTCTCTCCAAACAATTTTTCTGGAGGTCCATCTACAGGCCCTCTCTCCAAACAATTTTTCCGGAGGTCCACCTACAGGCCATCTCTCCAAACAATTTACGTCTTTTTCCTATCTTTCTCTCTCTCCAAACTATTTTTACGGATAGCTGCCATATACAGTAATAAACTGAGAAAAATACAGAGAACACATGCCACACTTGATCAAGCTCATAATTTACGACTGTACCGGTTGATTCTAAATTTTTAAGTTGGGGTCCTGCGTCGTCATTCACTGAATTTCACTGATCTCCTCAACATCTCCTCAAAGAACCGAAAGACCATTGTGGAGAGAGTGGCACAGCTCGCCATCAAAGTGATGAACCCCAACGCCAGACTGCGCAACAAAGAGAACAAACAAATATCTCTGTGGTTATTTGTGCTAAATAAAAGTTAAATAAACACAAAAAAAAAAAATTGATCTGTTTCTGTGCCTGATCCACCCAAGTTGAATCTGTTCCATCATGAGAAAGTCCCCCCAAGGAGTCCCCACTGTAACTTGCTTCCCATACAACTAACTCACCCCCCGACACCTGTGTCTCGCCATTGTCCACCACCTCCTCAGACAACACTGGTAAATCCCCACTGTCAGCACACGAAGACTGCAAAAGGTCTTGCGAATTGGGGCAGAGAATGTTCTGGGGTAGCACATCAGAGAAGGGGTGACTATGGGGTTCCAGGGAGTATGTGACCACATGCAATCTCCATCCAAAAAGTTATACTGAGGCTCACCACCATGCTTTACACTGCAATCCTATTACTGCGGCTCACCACCATGCTTTACACTGCAATCTTATTTAAAGACAGACAATCAGGGGTTCACCGCCAGGTTGTCAGGCAGCATTTTTAAGTGGGTCACCATTACCGTTTCCCTGAAAATTGCATTGGGGTCATCGCCAGACTATTTTTATGAAAGGCCATGGGGTTCTATACACACAGTGCTGACGGAAGCCCATCAGCCTTTCTAAACACAAGTGAATCTGTCCCATCATGAGAAAGTCCCCCCCAAGGAGTCCACAATGTAACTTGCTTCCCATACAACTACCTCACCCCCCGACACCTGTATCTCGCCATTGTCCACCACCTCCTCAGACAACACTGGTAAATCCCCTCTGTCAGCACACGGAGACTGCAAAAGGTCTTGCGAATTGGGGCAGAGAATGTTCTGGGGTAGCACATCAGAGAAGGGGTGACTATGAGGTTCCAGGGAGTATGTGACCACATTCAATCTCCATCCAAAAAGTCATACTGAGGCTCACCACCATGCTTTACACTGCAATCTTATTACTGAGGCTCACCACCATGCTTTACACTGCAATCTTATTGAAAGACAGACAATCAGGGGTTCACCGCCAAGTTGTCAGGCAGCATTTTTAAGTGGGTCACCATTACCGTGTCCCTGAAAATTGGCGGTGATGGACCTTCATTGCACCTAGTTGGGTGCTTCCCTAACATGTGATGGGCATGTGCCTCGCCTTTCTTGGTCTGGGTGAGCACAATTGCCATGAGGGTAACCACCAGGCTGTTGCAGGAGAATTTGGGGTAATGGTGGGATTAGGCAGCCTCAGAGGCATCCATGCATGCTGCCCCTGCTGTTTCCTGTCCATTTCCGTGGTGTTTCCATCATTTTCTGAGGTTTCCAGGTTTTCACCCAGCCTTCCCTAGGCAGAGCCTTGGTCCCCTGCAATAAATGCTCGAGTCTCCCATTGACTTCAATGGGGTTCGTTATTCGAAACGAGCACCCGAGCATCGGGAAAAGTTTGACTCGAATAACGAGCACCCGAACATTTTAGTGCTCGCTCATCTCTAGACATTACCTGTGTTGTGTGTGCATTATAATGTTACTATATCCAATATACCTGACATCCGTTACTATTTTTTTTGCCGCTAATCAAGGCAACATTACCTGTGTTGCGTCTGCATTATAACGTTACTGTATCCTATATACCTGACATCAGTTGCTATTTTTTCTGCCATTAATCAAGGCGAGATTACCTGCGCTGCGTCTGCTGTATAACGTTTGCGCAAGGAGGGACAGATAGTGTAGGGACAGGATTTGGCTAGGCAGGGCAAGTTGTTCTGTTTTAAAGACCCAAAAGTCCTTTTAAGGAATGTTGTTATATGTGGCTTCAATATATTTTTTTTCTTTTGGGGCAAAAATAACGCAAGTTTGCCTGACCCTAACACCACCTGCACAGCGTGTGCATTGTAACTTTTCTATATTCTATATACCTGGCGATATTCCAGCACTACATCTGCTGTATAACGTTTGAATATCCTAAATACTTGGGAGTCCAAGATGCATCCAGACATCCTCCCCATGCTGTTCCCAAAACATTTCAGTGGTTTTTCCACCATTTTCTCACCTTTTCCTATGAACCAGACACCCTCCCCTCTTCAGAGCAGGGGGTGCCTGGTTTAGTGCTCGGGTTCTCCCATTGACTTCCATTATGCTCGGGTGCTCCCGAACACCCGAGCATCACGGTGACTGATCAACACTAGATACCATATATCAGAGGAAAAATTTACTTTAAAATTGTCCCATGTCACACTTATCTAGTTAATTCATTAATGACAGTTGCAAGAAAATGTGAACTCTTGGAATTACCTGGATTACTGCATTGAATACTAATAAAATGTTGTTAGATTTTATCTAATTCAAAACACAAGTACAGTCTAATAAATTAATAATGCACAGACAGCTGTACATGTTGCTTCTTTTATTGGATAAAAACATTCAAAGTATGTTACGGACAGATATGTAAGACGATAGTATGCACCCCTGAACCTAATATCAACTCGTAGAAATGGGGACTGCTAAAATAACTCTTTATTGAAAGTGCTATGCTACTCAGCACTATCTAAAGAGCTGAATGAGATTTTGACTCCTGCTTTGATAGCAAGTCTGATCAGTAGAGTGGAATTCCAGGCATTGCTACCTACACACCCTCAACTGGCTTGTTTCTATAGCCTACCGAAAGTACATAAAGGAATAAACCCTCTCACGGGTAGGCCTATAGTGTCTGGCACAAACCGTTTAACAGATCAGATCAGCAATTATGTTATCCTGAGACCCTTTGTGCTTTCCCTCCCCTCTTATGTGAGGGACTCTATAGAGGTAGTCAACAAGCTTGATGTCAAGGAGAATACTTTTCTTGCCAGCCTCGACATGGAGGCCCTCTATAGTTCCATTCCCCACAAGGAGGGTCTTGAGGCCATTCAATATTTTCTGCACGAAAGAGGTAGGGAATCTGGTACACATAACCAATTCATTATCCATCTTCTTGATTTTATGTTCAACCGTCGTTTCTACCACCAGCTCAGGGGCGTTGCCATGGAGAGTCCATGTGTGCCATCTTATGCCAACTTATACCTGGGCTGGTGGGAGAAAGAGATGGTGTTTTGTCATGATCTTACTGAATGATCCTCCTTCATCTTGATGTGGTTAAGATACATCGACAATGTTTTGATTTTTTTGGAACGGGACCCAGGATGATTTCAGTAACTTTGTCAAAGTCCTTAACAATAATAAATGTGGCCTTTTTTTTTACTTTGGAAATCGACCCAGTGCAGATTACATTTCTTGATCTGACTATCATTGAGGATTTGGATGGGAAAATCCACATTGGTCTTTTTGGTTAAAAAACTGCCACTAACAGTTTCTTACATTGGGAGAGCTGTCCTCCTGTCCCATTAAAGAAGGGCATTCCAAAGGGGCAGTTTTTGCGGGTGTGCCGCAACTGTTCCTCTTTCTCTTATTTTCAAGCAAAAGCCACAGACCTGGAAACCAGGTTTTTAAGGTGTGACTATTCGAGGAAAGTCCTTGCTTCTGCTTATTAACACTTGCTATCATGTACGCATGAATATTTTCTCAATTCAAGAAAAAGAGAGGATAATGATGAGCGGATTTGCCTGATAGCGACTCATGATGCAGAAAATGCCCCTATCCAGGATATTCTACCTAAGGACTGGGGCATCCTCCAGATAAATAAGGATGTTGGGCATTTGGTGTGGAACACCCCAGAGCTCACTTTTCGTAGAGGCCGCAATTTGAAAGATCGCCTTGTCCATAGCTTCTTTCAAACCCCTGTCCCCAGCACATGGCTGGGTTGCTTACCAAAGGGGACGTTTCGCTGTGGAGGTTGTGCGGCTTGTGACTCCATTAAACTTGGACTCACTTTTGTGAGCGCGACCACTTCTAAGTCCTACAATATTAGATCTTTTGTTAACTTCAGGACTTCGGGACTGGTCTATTTGGCCACTTGTACTTCTTGTGGTTTGCCATATGTCGGCAAGACTATTTGCGAGTTTCACCGCAGAATCTGTGAACATCTAAATGACACCTGGGTTATTTTGTTCCAGGGTATTGAAGTGGTCAGACATTCTCCCAGGAGGGGGGTAATCTTGACCAATGGGTTCTTTAAAAGGAGGCCCAATGGACCTTTAGATTGGGCACGACCTGTCCCCAGGGACTGAATGATCATATTTCTTTTGCTTGCTTTACTGATTAGCTCTTCGAAGTTTACTTACTAACTGATGCCTGGTATGCCTGTTTCCTTAGGTATACTATTGACTGATGCAAATTCATATTAATCATTCTTATTTTCTGCATTATATTGTTGGATATTTCACAGTAATGTGTTTTCAGCAGCTTCTACATTTACATGCATGCTGGATCATTACTTTTTCTGAATGATAATTACATTTAATTTCTGGCCTAGTGGCCTCATTGTACCTATATTATATTGTTTAGTTTAAGTCCCTGTTGTTTGCCCCGTAAATTACGTTTTGTACACTGCCTTGATATCCCTCATTTATTTATTTACTTGAAGTGCTGATGACCTACCTGTGCGGCGTTGGAATGTCAGGGAGTGTACCAGCGGGTTAAACCCGCCTTCTCATCTCCCGATTGGCCTCACGTCATCTTAGCCCTTCCCCCTTTTCGGGATTGAGGGGCAGATGACTTACTCACATGGCAGCATGCTGCTGGGAGGTGATTGGTGTTGTTCCCGCCTCCTGTACTTGTGGATTGGCTGCACGTCATCTTAGCTACTCCCTTTTGGGGGTATGTCTTCCCTCTATTTAACCCAGCCTTTCGGGCAGCCGCTTTATGGCCATCCTAGCGCCGGCTACACTGCCACACAACACCAGTGTGGCAGCGTTCTGTTGAAAGCTACAATTACCACGTGCAGATCTTTGAGCTCCTGATGATTTCAGCCTTTTGTTTATACCCCCTTTTTGTAGATTATTTTAATACATTTCAATAAAGAATTATTTTAGCAGTCCCCATTTCTGTGAGTTGATTCAAAGTATGTTAACCTGTGTGTGAATGGCTTATCCAAGAGTTAATTGACAAAAGGTGTTACAATTAGGGCTCATTCACACAACCGTATTTTGTTTGTGTGTCTGTTCCATTTTTTTTGCGGATAGGATGCGGATCCATTCAATTCAATGGGTCCGCAAAAAATGCTATCACAGTGTACTATCCGCATCCATATGTCCGTTCCGTTGCCCCGGAAAAAAGAAAGAACATGCCCTATTCTTGTCCGTTTTGCTGACAAGGATAGGCATTGTTACAATGGATCCGCAAAAAAAAACAGAAAAACGGATGTCATACGGAACATCATCCGTTTTTTTTGTGGAGCCGCAATTTGCGGACCGCAAGACACATACGGTCGTGTGAATGAAGACTTAAGGATATGAGATTTGATGCGATGATTTCACAGCTACTTTGTCTATTAAATAAAGGCACACAAAGCTTAGTTACTGACCAATCTTTTCTTCTCAAGAAAGCTTGGTTAGTGTGAACCTTAAAAATTCAAGGTGAAGTCCAGCATTCAAGTTTACTAAAAATTCACTCTCTTTATTTGCATACATGAAAAGTTAAAAGTCCATAACAATGGCCTACATGTTTCAGACAGGTTTGTTCTTATTCATACACTGAAACAAAGGTCTGTTTAATGGGCTGGAAGGCAGATTCAGCCTCAGGGAACAAGTTCGAACTCTGGGTAAGAGTAGAGACTGGAGTAGTCAGGATGAAAAAATTAGGGATGAATTGTCTGCTGTAGTTTGCAAACCCCAGAAACAGTTGAATAGCATGTAAACCCAGAAGGATTAGGACAATCTAGAATTTTTTGGAGTCAATCTTAATACCATGGTTGGAAATATTGTATCCCACGAAGAGTAAGGTCCATTTTTTTGAATTTTGCATAGAGTCTATTAACTCTGAAGAGCTGGAAAACAGTACGGACAGGTTTTGATAAAAGGTAAGATTGGGCGAGAAGACCAGGATATCATTCAAATAGACCATCACCCAAACATAAAGAAAGCCACAAAAGTTGTCACTGACGAATTCATGGAAAACCAGAGGATCATCACTGACTAAATATTTATAATGTCCATCATGAGTGTTAAAAGCAGTCTATCATTTGTCCCCCTCAGGTATACGGATCAAACTATAAGCATCTCTGAGGTCCAGCTTAGAAAACACCTTGCCTACAGAGCCTATCAAAGAGTTCTGGAATCTGTAGGGTAGGATACTAATTCTTTGCAGTGATTTTATTCAACCTGTAGTAACTTATACAAAGCTCGAAGATATGTCCTTCTTTTTACAAAGTGCCTGCCAGACAAGAGGACTTTTGAATAAAACCGCTCACCAAGTTTTATTTTATATAATCCAAAATGGTTTGTTTCTCTGGAAATTACAGACGCAACATCATGGGGGAGTAGTCTCTGAAATCAGGTTCATAGGGTAGTCATAGAGGCAATGAGACAGCTGGGCCTCAGCCTCCTTCTTGTTGAAGACGTGACTGTAACTGGCATAGACAGAAGGCAACCCCTGAAGATTCTGAGGAACAGGTCGAGCTCCAAAAGGCGGTACAGAGATCAAGAAGTGAGGTGCAAGACAAAGTCAGGGCAGTCTCAGCAGGAGTGGACTGGTGGACACAGACATTACCTAGAATGAGAACTTTTCAGTGTGTAGTGCTCCCACTTGAGGTTTCATGGGCATGGTGATGTACTGAATAGATTCTGGAAGTGTTATCCTGTAGATTGATTTCACTACCAAGGACATCTCTGGGTGCAGGGTAGGTATGTGGTAGCCAGAGTCCAGGAAAGCCTGCATGGCTTATAGCTCTGGAGTTTCCTTATTCAAAAGGACAGGTAATGAACAAAATATCCCTTGGCTGCACAGTACATGCACAGGTTGCTACTGCTTCTATGCTCTTTGGACAGTCTGCCACGGTACACATGCATGGATTCCTGAACTGAAGTCAGAGGAGGAGGAGAAGCTAGGGGTCTCTGAAATGATGGTGCCTGCCTGAGAACTCTCCCCTCACATACCACTTCCTTGTAATGCTCCCCGAAACAGAGGTTGATGTGGGTAGCAAGGGAAGTCAGGTTGTTCAAAGTGGTTGGAATGTCAGGGAACACCAGTTCATCTTTTGTTTATCCACACAGACCCTCCTAGCCTTCCAGAAAGCTGCCACCAGGGCCTCATTTTTCCAAGCCAATTCAGAAGCCATAGTAGGGAACTGTATGGCATATTTGCCAACCATGAGGTAGCCCTGGCAGAGTCACAGAAGGGAAGAAGTGACAGATATAGCTTGGCCTAGTTCTTCAAAGACTCGGTGGAAGGTGGTTAGGAATTCTTGCAGGTTGCTGATCAGAGAATCACTTCTCTGCCAGACTTAGGTAGCCCAGGCAAGAGCCTCATCCATCAGCAGCAAAACCAGGAAGGCTACTTTGGCCAAAACGGTAAGCAACTGGTATGGTTGCAGCTCAAAGTGTATGGTACATTCATTAATGAAATATTGGCATAACTTGAGGTTCCTGTCATAATGAAGGGGAAATGGCAGGCATAACCTAAAACCTTCCGAGGCTGTCAGTGTTGGATATTGTAGTACCGTAACAGCACTGGGGAAGACTCCCAGTCTGGTAGAGATGTTATACATATGGTATATGACAATAGTTGTTCCTGACATGCATGCTGGTTATCCAGCTCCTTGATTACTTCAGGCAGGCTCCTTTGGCCAATGCAGTAGGGAACTGTTGTGGTTGCAGCTCAAGGGGTATGGTACATTCATTGATGAATGTATGACCATTGGGATAACTTGAGGTTCCTGTCATAATGAGGGGGAAATGGCAAGCATAACCCAAAACCCTCCAAGGCTGTTGGTGCTGAAGGTTGTATTACTATAAAAGCACTGGTGAAGACTTCCAGTCTGGCAGAAATGGTATAAATATGGTATATGACAAGAGTTGTTCCTGGCATTTGTGCTTACCTTATCCATTTGATTGTGAAGAGGCCGCCGTGCCGTGGTGAGGTCATACGTCACCATGCATGAGATTTCAGGCAGGATCTTCAAGAAAGGTGACCACAGCAGCCTCTTCACGCTTAAATGGATGAGGCAAGTTTGATTTTTTTTAATTATTATTTTTACCTCTATTTCAGGGTAAATCAATTTGTTACCACAAAACACTTGGCAATTTGGCTTCGTGGTGAACCAAATTTTACCAAAAATTCGGATTGAAGTCCACTTTGTGAACCCCAATTCACTCAACACTAGTTTTGATAGTGAGGGTCTAAAAGCATGTCTAGGCAGTAATTACTTTTGCTTTAAATTACAGTTTGCTTTATAGTATATGGCAAGAGTTGTTCCTGGCATTTGTGCTAACCTCATCTATTTGATTGCGAAGAGGCCGCCGTGGCCATCTTACTGTCATCACGTAAGCAAGCAAGCAAGCAAGCATACATCTTGTCATTCTTTCTGGCTTCTCCACTCACTAAGATGATTAGTCATCATCAGCGTCCTGTGCATCCTCCACTTCCAGTGGTAGCTAATCATCCTTCTCTATGGGACTTTCTTAATGTGGGCAGGGGCGAACCTGCCATTAGGCAAGGAGAGGCTGGCATCTCAGGTGGCGCCACCTTGTGGGAAGAGAAGAGTTGTAAAAGCACTGACTTACTGTTGAAGAAATAGCCAGCTGTCACTTCTAAATGCTATAACAGAGCAGGAGAACGGAAAGGCTGAACTCTGAAACCTAAGAGAAACAAAATCAGAGTCTTTCAGGTCTGACACGTTTTAATGGTCAACAAAAATAGCATCAATGATGTTAAACAGCAAACTTTAAAGACTACTTTGGTCTCATCATCAGGCATGCTACAAGAGTGTCTGAATAAACAGCAAGATATATATATATATATATATATATATATATATATATATATATATATACACACAGTACAGACCAAAAGTTTGGACACACCTTCTCATTCAAAGAGTTTTCTGTATTTTCATGACTATAAAAATTGTAGATTCACACTGAAGGCATCAAAACTATGAATTAACACATGTGGAATTATATACTTAACAAAAAAGTGTGAAACAACTGAAAATATGTCTTATATTCTAGGTTCTTCAAAGTAGCCACCTTTTGCTTTGATTACTGCTTTGCACACTCTTGGCATTCTCTTGATGGGCTTCAAGAGGTAGTCACCTGAAATGGTATTCCAACAGCCTTGAAGGAGTTCCCAGAGATGCTTAGCACTTGTTGGCACTTTTGACTTCACTCTGCGGTCCAGCTCTCCTCAAACCATCTCGATTGGGTTCAGGTCTGGTCAGGGCCGCTTCTAGCTTTTCTGCTGCCTGAGGCGAAAAATGAAATGGCGCCCCCTTCCCATTAAAAAAATCAATGGTAGGAAAGTGAAATAGCCAACTGTTTTTAGATCGCAATACTAGTAGCTCACAAAGTAATAAACTACTCCTCTTTCATTCACACTTGTAAATCTTAACCAAAGTTTAAGACTATGTAAAATAAAATCTAAAAAGGTTTTTACTACTTGTAATGAACATTCTTGTGGGCTATAAGGTCTCTTGATACATATTGATTAGAGATGAGCGAGCATGCTCGGGAGCAATTTTCGAGTAGTAGCGTACGCATCTTTAAATCTGTACGCATTAGTGTACAAATTAGAAGATGCGTATGTATTAGCGTACAGATTATAAAATGCGTACGCTACTACTCGAAAATTGCTCCCGAGCATGCTCGCTCATCTCTAATATTGATACATCCTGCAGCCAATTGTGTACTAATCTAATACTATCCTCACAATGCCTTCGCTTTAATTACAAGTAAAATGATTATCTTACCAGAGAAACATGTATCCAATTTTTTCAATCGTTTTTCAAGTCATCAATTCTTCAGACTTATATTTCACATGTAAAAAGATATGTAACTGTATTAAAGACAAAAATAGAGAAACAGTTAAGATTTGGATCTTGAAAAAAATGATTTCACATTTATTACACTGAACAAAGTATTACAACAGTACATTTACAGTAACTAAAAAATGTACATACACTTATTAACCTACCAGGGAAAACTGTGTCCAACTTTAATCCAACTTTAAGGCATCTCATTTTTGTAATCAAATTTAGCAGGAAAGATAGGCAGCCCTATAGTAAAGACAAAAACATGCAAAAACAGTTTAATTTAAAAAAAAAAATAATTTCACAATCACTTCATTACATTTATATGCATGTAAGTACAGAGATAAGTCCGCCCTTCATACTTCTACTTTTGATATAACATAAATTGACTTACCAAGAAAACTTTCTCTTTAGCTATGAATTTCTTGACTGTAAACAGGTCTCCGACTCACAAATCTTCAACTTCAACTGGCATAAAAGAAACTTGAACTTCTTAACTGTTCACTAAAAACATAACTTGGAACTGTAACAGTATGTATTTTAAAGGAAACTTGCTCTTCTTGCTTTCTGAGATGAGAATGCATGTATTGCATCATCCAGATCCAATTCTTGGGTAAGTTCAGACTCTATTGATATTGTAGCAAGGCCAACAAGTCTTTCCTGCGTCATGGTGGACCGCAGATATGTTTTAATCAGCTTTAACTTAGAAAAGCTGCGCTCACCACTTGCAACACTAACTGGTAGTGTAAGAAGTATGCGAAGAGCAATGCAGACATTTGGAAATATGCTGGTCATTTTACTTTTGCAGATATGTTCTAACACATCCCTGGGTGTAGTACACTCTATGGGAATAAATCTGGAGACTGACTTTAGTTCATGACTTAGGTCTGCTGCATCAATATCACGTTGATCGTCATGTGTGAGAATTTTTTCCAGCTGGTCACAGTGGAGTCGAATTTCTTCCTCTGTCAAATCCTTAATTTTCGTTATTTTATAAAGTACTCCAAAGACACTGCTGTGCTCTCGAATCTGCAAAAAACGCTCTTCCACTGATTGAATTGCACAGTCTAAAACCTGGTAGAAGAACTCCACTTTGAAATTTTCTTTGGGGTCTGTGATCTGTTCATCCTCTGCCTCGTAGTCAAATAATCTTCTTCTGCGCCGTTTTCCTTCCTTGATGGACAGGGGGAAACTCACCATCAATGTTCAGTTCCTCTGCTAGTTTCTTTGCAGCCTTCAGAACATTCTCAAATTCTTCATCTGAACGATATTTTTGGAGGTACAACTTTGTTTTCTCCAGTTGTTCCATTGCCCTAGAAATGTCAAAATCAATGCCTTGGAGCATTTTACTTGTTACGTTTATTTCAAATAAAATGTCAAACCATAAAACCAGGCTGCATAAAAATTTAAAATCAGTTATATTTTTTTGGATTCCTCTAGCTTCTGCAATGGTCCTGGAATGAGCAGTCCCTGTCAAAGTAGGATCCTCAATAACTGCAGTAAAGGCACTATCTATTTTTCCTAACTGGTTACGGACAGCCTTCACAGCATCTATACGGCTTTCCCAGCGTGTAGTACTTAATGGCTTCAGTGTCAGATATTGATGTGTTGCTGCCAGGTTTTGTTTCAAGATGTTCCAACGTTGCGTGGATGCAGAAAAAAACATATAAAGGCTCTGAATTATATTGAAGAATTCCACTGCTTCCACACAGGTAGATGCAGCATCACTAACTACAAGGTTTAATGAATGAGAGCTACAAGGTACGAAAAAAGCACGAGGATTTAATTCACGCACACGAGCCTGGACACCACTGATTTTGCCTTTCATATTGGAGCCATTGTCATAGCCTTGACCTCTCATATCTTTTAAGTCAATTCCGAATTTTTCAAGCTGCTGAAGAAGCACATTTGTCATGACTGCGCCAGTTGTACTTTCCATTTCAATGAACCCCAAGAAATGCTCCTTGATGGCAACCACAGTGTTATCATTCACATTACTTTCCTGAATCCTAACAAAGCGCACCATTAAAGTCATCTGTTCTCTATGGCTAGTGTCAGGAGTACAGTCTAAGATAACCGAGTAATATTTTGCAAAATTCAACTGTGCTATTATCTTCTGCCTGACTTGTTGTGCCAGCAATTGGATAATTTCATTTTGAATTGAACTTCCAAGATAATGATTGTGAGTTTCATGATTGGTTACTCTTCTAACATGTTTGTTCATGACCTCATCAAACTCACTTATTGCTTCCACAAACTTTAGGAAATTTCCATTGTTTTTTTCAAATAATCTCTTAGATGTCCCACGGAAAGCTAAGTTTTGCATAGCCAATGTTCTAACAAGAACAATCAATCTTTTTAAAACATTGCGCCAATGTTGAGTTTCAGCTTCAATAATCTCTTTATTTTGGTCTTCAATTGTTATTTTCAACCTCAGTCTTGTCTCAAGATCCTTCCATTTCTGGAATGCTCTTTCATGATACTCTGCCTTTTCGTGAGTAGCTAAATTTCTAGCCAAGTTCTTCCAATCACTTGTTCCTGTAGAACACATGGCAGCTACAGCAAATCTGGGAGGAAAAATTTTGCAGCAAAAGCAATACACAGCATTTTTACTGACAGAATACATAAGCCATTGCCTTTCTGTTATCTCCTTGTTGGCTAATGTACGATAGTAATGCTTGCGATCAAAACTTCTTTTACTTGCATCCTTAGGATATACAAAACGCTTTACTTGGTGTGGTCCATGTAATACAAGGTAATCCCTCAGCTTTTTGTCCATATCCATCCAAAGACCTGGATCTTGCAATAGTAATGGTCCAAAACCCAAAGTGGTTTCTGGCTGTGTCTGTAGCTGAGTCTCAGATGTATTACTTTGAGCTTCCAGTTCAGCTTGTTCTTGAACCATCATCACATCCATTTGCGATGTTGATGCAGTACATGACAACTCTGCAGGTACATCTGTACTTTGTTCTCCAGGAATATGTGAAACTCCAGAAGACGGCAGAGATTGTGACAGGGAACCACCAAATTCTGCCGTAGCAAGGCTACTTGGAGAAGTGCTTGTGCTAGCACCAATGTTGACATTTTCACTGTACTCAGAAGAAGGTTCACCTTGTGCTTCTGTTGACAAAAACTTCAAAATAGACCCCTTTTGTTTAGCAAGAGCAGAAATCTTCTCTTCTCTCCTCCTTTTGTATGCTGCTCCAGAAAGGCGCTTTCTTCCATCAGACATCTATGAAAAATGACGTTTATGTTAGCATTTAGTACTTATCCATGATGTTACTAAATGGGCTAAAAATCTCCTCTGCTTAAACATAACATCATACCTCCAAACTTTTGAAAACAAGGAAGAGGGACACTATGTGCGACACATGAATTATTCCTGCACTAGGCCACGCCTCTAAGTCTACCCAAAACATAACTAAACACCTAATCCCACCCAGTCCCCTAAATGCCCCCACATAGTTTTAATACCCCCTTTATTTCACACTTTATGCCAGTAGTTATGCCAGCATTGTGCCTCCTTCACAGTAGTTATGCCCAGATATGTGTCCCCTCATAGTAGTTATGGCCAAATATGTGCCCCCTAACAATAGTTATGCCCAGCAGGGCACATATGTGCCCCTCACAGTGGCGATGCCCACATATGTGCCCCCTCACAGTGGCGATGCCCACATATGTGCCCCCTCACAGTAGTATGCCCAGCTGTAACCCCTCACAGTAATATGCCCAGGTGTACACCTGTCTCAGTAATATGCTCACCTGTGCCCCCTGACAGTAATATTCCCAGGATTGTGACCCCTTCAGACAGTAAAAAAATAAAAAATAAACTCCACATACTCACCTTGTTCCCCAGCAGCAGCATCAGGATAATACATGGAGCTCCCAGCCAGCCCAGCCCCCTGCACAGACCAGCAGTGTGGAGCGCAGGCAGGGGGGAGGAATGATGGAACAGTGAGCCGATGCCGGCTCTCTGCTTCATCATTACAGACTGCTGTCATTACTTTCTATGGATGCAGGGACACCTGCCAGAGACCGTGACATACCTCCCCCTTACTGCGGGACTGTCCCTCTCGATACAGGATGGTTGGGAGGTATGTGACATGGCTGTTCAAACTCGAGAGATATCTTGTATACCTCATCTGGAAAATATAGCCTAAGCAGACCAGGCTAAGGCCGTTTCACATAGTTAGGGGTCATTTATTAAGACCAGCGTTTTGGACACCAGCCTGTCCCCTTCTCTGACCACTATTTTAGACCTAGTGTTAGCTAGAAAAAGTAGCAGATAGTGGTGCAAAAGACCTTTGCCACGCAATCTGCGCCAAAAATACGCCTAATATAGGTGTATTTGTGGTTGATAAATGACCTCCTTAGTGTTTAGTAAGTGAGTCATCAGTAATTGTAAGCCAAAACCAGGAATGGGGTCTACACATAGAGATATTATAATAAAAATACCGGCACCTATTCTGTGTTTTCGTCCCACACCTTGTTTTTGCTCACAATAACTGATGGAAATCACTGACCAAATCACTGAAGTGTGAACTAGGATTGACTGTGTGAAAGAATAAATCATTAGACAAGTAATATAATTTTGTTAAAGCTGATCAGTGCCTGTTTGGGCCTTAAAAAAACACTCTCACTATAATTTTTTTCACTCCATCTTATGCTAATGTACATTACTGTATATACACAACAGCATCTTTCTTTTACTTAATCTTGTTTATCTTTATGATGTTTTACTCTCCGGCCCCGTCCTATGTCTGAAAGCGGCCTTAGAGCGGGTTCACATCACCGTTATGCATTCTGTTATGGCTTTTTTATTATAACATGGTTAACATGGAAAATAATGGAATCCATAAGACGGAAATCAAAATGAAGTATAATGGATCCATCTGGTTTCCGTTGTGGTGGACGGAAAACTAAGTCCTGTCCTGTTGACAGGGCTTTCCCATAGACTTCTATTATGATGGATCAAAATGGAATGCCTCTAAAGGTTTCCGTTTTGAATTCCGTCTTACAATTCTGTTATTTTCTGTTGTAACGAAAAGCCATAACAGAATCCATAACAGTGATGTGAACAAGCCCTTACTTGCAGATACAAGTACAGTATGGTTCATAAGGTACAACACAGGACTGAACTGGAGGATAAAACATTATGAAAACTGCTGCTTTAACTGCATGTGCCTTTTGAGAAAAAAAAAACATGTGCAACAGCAGCAAACTGTAGAGAAAATCAGACATGTATATAGTGAAACATCAGCAGTGAATAAAAGTCTGCACACATCAATATACACTAAACAGTGAATACAACGCACACATAACTAGCTATCAACAATAGGTCGTACAATATGTTTTTCCAGAACAGTATAAATACTCCTCTTACCAATTTTTAAGGAGTATTTTTTAGCTGAGGAATATGAAAGTTGCATATATATACATATATATATATATATATATATATATATATATATATATATTATACTGTATATACACACATATATACATAGGCCTACAAATAACGTTAAGATGTTGCTATTTATGCAGGGAAACCATTACTAGTCTCCTCTATAATGTCTTCCATGCAGAAATAGCAAGTTTTGACCATTTTAAAATGTATCTCTCAGAAGAAAGAATCCCTACCTTTCTTGAAGCACCAAATGTATCACGCAGGGATCGGAGCGGTAGATTGTAGACTGCAGTAGATGCCACTGGGTGGGGTCTAGGATGAATGCACAGGAGGCAGTTATAGGACAGGCTTACACAAAATATATTGGAATGTTACACAGTGTATCCTATAGTATTCTCTATGATCTTTGGGGAGGGCACACATAAACCATACAGGGAAATACACCCTTCAGTGGTCCAGGGTGCTTACATAGAAAAACGAATAGCCAAGAGGCTAAACATAACCCTGTTTCTGACCCTTATGTTAAAACAGTACTTTCATTTGATTATTCTAATACCTAAACACCTAACGGAAAAAAAAATAACTTAAAAAATGTGCTGTTTCTGTAGATGACCTTATTTTGACAGTAGTGTTAATAGAGTATCAAAATTCTATAAAAGCAGGGCACCTGCTTTTATAGACTATTCTTCTTTTCTAGTGTTGAGCGAGCATGCTCGGCCAAACTCGCTATTTGGCCGAGCATGCCTACGCTCGGGTCCGCTGAGTGTTCGGCCGAACACCAGGTGTACTCGAGCGCAATGCTCGTCCCCTAGACGGATCCGTTATGACCCTAATGCAAGTCAATGGGGACGGATCCGTTTGGTGTGACACAATAGTAAACGGATCCGTCCTCCATTGACTTTCAATGGAGTTCATGACGGATCCGTCACCTATCACTTTTTTCATTGAAGAATTCAAGGTGTAATTTTTTTCATTCACCAGCAGAGGGCGCAATTTAATGACGAGGCTCCACTGCTGAGGAGAAGAATCTTGAAGAGGTAAGTGGTCTGTGTTTGTTTGTTTGTTTTCTATTTTTCAGGGTCGTGAATGCAGAGGACTACGTCGGATTCGGTGGACTACGTCGGACCAGATTTTTTTTTTTTAATAAAATGGTCAAACAGGGGTCTGGGGGAGTGTTTATTTCAATAAAATGTTTTATACTTGTGTGTGTGTGTTTTTTTACAACATTGCAGTTTTAGTAATTACGGCTATCTACAGACGGCCCTGATTACTAATACTGGGCTTAGTGCTTGCCGGTATGGCAGGCCAGCACTAACCCCAACATCTATTACCTCGGCACCCACCGCCACCAGGGGTGCCGGGAAGAGCCGGGTACCCGCAGGACCGGACCTTCTAAATTGAGGGTCTGGCTCTGGGGCGGCTGCAGGCTGGTACCATTAGGCTGGGAAGGGCCAATAACCGTGTCCCTTCCCACCCTGGTAGTGCCAGGCTGCCGCTGCTGGTTGTATCTGGCTGGCGAAGGAAAAAGGGGGGACCCCACCCCATTTTTTTTAAATGATTAAAATATTTTTGGGAAAAAAAAGCGTGGGGTCCCCCCCTTTTTTCCTTCTCCAGCCAGATACAACCAGCAGCGACAGCCTGGCACTACCAGGGTGGGAAGGGACACGGATATTGGCCCTTCCCAGCCTAATGGTACCAGCCTGCAGCCGCCCCAGAGCCAGACCCTCAATTTAGAAGGTCCGGTCCTGCGGGTACCCGGCTCTTCCCGGCACCCCTGGTGGCGGTGGGTGCCGAGGTAATAGATGTTGGGGTTAGTGCTGGCCTGCCATACCGGCAAGCACTAAGCCCAGTATTAGTAATCAGGGCCGTCTGTAGATAGCCGTGATTACTAAAACTGCAGTGTTGTAAAAAACACACAAACACAAGTATAAAACATTTTATTGAAATAAACACTCCCCCAGACCCCTGTTTGACCATTTTATTAAAAAAAGAAAAAAGCTGGTCCGACGTAGTCCACCGAATCCGACGTAGTCCTCTGCATTCACGACCCTGAAAAATAGAAAACAAACACACAAACACAGACCACTTACCTCCTCAGGCTTCTTCTTGGTTGTAATTCCTCCTGTCTAGCAGGTGACGCTGTGGTACAACTTACCACTCTGCGCGCCGTCTTCCGGCTGGACGGGAGGAGGGAGCTGCCAGGGAAGGTAAGTAGTGTCTCTGTGTGTCTGTCTGTTTTTTTTTTTTTTTAAATTTTGAACCCTGGTGTAAACCAGGCACCCCCCGCTCTTCCAGCCATATGTCCCAGAGCGTTATTGATTGTGTGCACAGGAGCGCACAGCATCATATGTGCGGCGCATTGGGCTGTGGGCAAGATTACTGTCTCATAATCATTTTAGTAATGTATGAAGCTGTGCGCTACTGTGCAAACAAGGGCTGTGGGGCGCAGATAAGGGCCAGGGGCTGCAAGATAAGGAGTAAGGGGCAGGGTTACAAGCAAGGTCGGGGGGGGGGGGATGAGGGGTGCACAGATAAAGGCCAGGGTGGCGCATACACAATGGGACAAGGGGGCAGCAGAGACAAGAACCAGAGAGGCGCAGACAAAGGCCGGGAGAGCGAGTGGGGCACAGATAAGGGCCCAGGGGTGCAGACCGGGAAGAGGGGTACACAGACAAGGGCCAGGTCCCAGGGGCGCAGACAGGGGCTAGGGAGGCACAGACAAAGGCCAAAGGGGCACAGATAAGAGCCAGGGACTGCATTGAAAGGGCCAGGGTGGCGCACAGATAAGGAGCAGGGTCACAAGCAAGGTCGGGGGGGGGTGCACAGATAAGGGGCCAGGGTGGCGCACACACAGGGGCCAGAAGGGGCACTGACAAGGGCCAGAGAGGCACAGAAAAAGGGGGCACAGATAAGGGCTGGGGGCGCAGACAAGGGCCAGGGTGGCACACATAGGAACCAAGGAAGGGGGCAGAGAGAAGGGGCAGGGAGCCAGCAACGCAGTCAAAGGCCAGGGAGGGGTGGCACAGATGAGGCCCTGGGGCAGACAGGGGCCACGGAGGCAGAAAAGGGGGGGGGAGCCCAGACAGGGGCCCGGCCCCGGCCCATGGGAGTGTGTCTTATTCCTTGGGGCCCCAAGCCCCTAAATATGTGAGGCTTGGGGCCCATACGCCTGGGCCATGGGGGACACATACAAGGCCTATGGAGGTGCTTGGGGGGGGCTGGGGGGGCTTTGGGCTTCCTTCCAGCGCATACAATGTGTGCGCTGGAAGGAAGGCACACAGGAGTTAGGGGCTGCGCTGATAATGGCAAGGGGGACACAGGCAGCAGGCACAGTCTTACCTATGTTCGCTATTATAATCCTATTATAATAACAGTTGATGTCTGCGGTTGGGGAATGTAATGTGACGCCCGCCCGATTGTTGCCGGGGGGGGGGGGTGCTATCCGATGTCAATACTCAAGGTGTAGGTGACATGTCAGGAGGAGAGGTCAGAGCGCCAGGGAACACGGAACGGAGCGGCATGTGTGAACAACTGCTGTGTGAATGCCGCCCCTCAGAAATACATAAAAATGCCGCCTGAGGCGAGATACTCATCTCGCCTCATGGCAGAAGCGGCCCTGGGTCTGGTGACTGTGGAGGCCAGGTCATCTGGCGTAGCACCCCATCACTCTCCTTCTTGGTCAAATAGCCCTTACACAGCCTGGAGGTGTGTTTGGGGTCATTGTCCTGTTGATAAAAAAATGATGGTCCAACTAAACGCAAACCGGATGGAATAGCATGCCGCTGCAAGATGCTGTGGTAGCCATGCTGGTTCAGTATACCTTCAATTTTTAATAAATCCCCAACAGTCTCACCAGCAAAGCACCCCCACACCATCACACCTCCTCCTCCATGCTTCACGGTGGGAACCAGGCATGTAGAGTCCATCCGTTCACCCTTTCGCACAAAGACACGGTGGTTGGAACCAAAGATCTCAAATTTGGACTCATCAGACCAAAGCACAGATTTCCACTGGTCTAATGTCCATTCCTTGTGTTCTTTAGCCCAAACAAGTCTCTTCTGCTTGTTGCCTGTCCTTAGCAGTGGTTTCCTAGCAGCCATATTACCATGAAGACCTGCTGCACACAGTCTCCTCTTAACAGTTGTTGTTGAGATGTGTCTGCTGCTAGAACTCTGTGTGGCATTGACCTGGTCTCTAATCTGAGCTGCTGTTAACCTGCGATTTCTGAGGCTGGTGACTCAGATGAACTTATCCTACGCAGCAGAGGTGACTCTTGGTCTTCCTTTCCTGGGGCGGTCCTCATGTGAGCCAGTTTTTTTGTAGCGCTTGATGGTTTTTGCGACTGCACTTGGGGACACTTTCAAAGTTTTCCCAATTTTTTGCACTGACCTTCATTTCTTAAAGTAATGATGGCCACTCGCTTTTCTTCACTTAGCTGCTTTTTTCTTGCCATAATACAAATTCTAACAGTCTATTCAGTAGGACTATCAGCTGTATATCCACCTGACTTCTGCCCAACACAACTCATGGTCCCAACCCCATTTATAAGGCAAGAAATCCCACTTATTAAACCTGACAGGGCACACCTGTGAAGTGAAAACCATTTCAAGTGACTACCTCTTGAAGCTCATCAAGAGAATGCCAAGAGTGTGCAAAGCAGTAATCAAAGCAAAAGGTGGCTACTTTGAAGAACTTAGAATATCTAATATATAAAGCTGAGTGTATGTGTGTGTGTGTGTGTGTATGTCCGCTAAAGGAATCCGCACCGCTGCAGCTGCAATCACAAAATTTGGCACACATGTACATCAGGTGTCCGGGAAGGTTTTAAAACAGTTTTCAGCTCTCCAGGACGTACCATTCCTGAGATATTCCCAAAAAATGCATTAGCCAATAGTAGCCTGGTCACATTACCCTTATCAGCCAATAGAAGCTCACAGGCAGTTTCCACACAAAAGGTTTCTATGACAACCTAGCCTAGACAATCATTACCTCATATAATGTAAATGTCACATATTTACTGTTCAGTAGTAATAAAAGATGTTTTCTTCCACTGCTACCCACCTTCCTCCTAGATTACTATGGCATCGACCTGTAATTCAGGCCACCGTCAAAAGAAGGACTTAAAAGCCGCACCCCCAGATCCCACTAAGTCACACCCCTGACTCAGGCCACGCCCCTTCCATGCCGCATTTGACCGGGATTAAAAATATAGGTAAAAATCAACTTCTGTCAGCTGCAGGGGTGGGGGGAGGGTGACTTTCTCCCTGCAGCTCATTGCTCAGACTGCACAGTGCTGCTGCTGAGAGTGAGCTGTTCAAAAGGACATCCCTGTGTCCATCCAGGCCCTGCGCATGACAGAGGACAGGGAGTCTGAAAGCCAGACTGTCCAGCCTAAAACAAGACCTCTGGCCACCCTAGGGGCAGGCTGATGTTAGGGTGGCCAGATGTCCGGCTTTAGGCTGGACAGTCCAGTTTTCTGGCTACCTGTTCTCCGTCCGACGCAGTGTCTGGACAGACACAGGGATGTCCACCCTTTCAGTAGCTCACACTCAGACAGCTTCTCCTCCATGTCTTCACAGAGCCAGGTGGGTGTGGCCTCATGTTTAGTGGTGTGTCTTCATGGGAACTGGGGGCGCTGTTTCACGTTTGGGAGAATGGCCACTGAGGTCTGGCTTTCTGGGGTGAAGACAGTGGCCACTCTAGCTGCTGTGGAGGTCACAGTTAAAAGGGCGGGCTGCTGTAGGGGTCACTGTTAAAGGGGCGGGCTGCGGTAGAGGTCACTGTTAAAAGGGCCGGGCAGCTGTAGAGGTCACTGTTAAAGGGGCGGGCAGCTGTAGAGGTCAGTGTTAAAGGGGCGGGCTGCTGTAGAGGTCACTGATAAAGGGGCGGGCAGCTGTAGAGGTCACTGTTAAAGGGGCGGGCTAATAAAATAATTAAAATTAATTAAATATACCCGGATACCCGGGCGAAGCCGGGTCCTTCAGCTAGTAAGACATATTTACAGTTGTTTCACACTTTTTTGTTAAGTATATAATTCCACATGTGTTAATTCATAGTTTTCATGCCTTCAGTGTGAATCTACAATTTTCATAGTCATGAAAATACAGAAAACTCTTTGAATGAGAAAGTGTGTCCAAACCTTTGGTCTATACTGTATATATCTCCTTATATTATAAAAATGAGTTTCTGTCTGTCTGTCCAGGCATCGACCTGAAATTCAGGCCAACCCCTAAAGAAGAACTTAAAACTCATGCCCCAGGTCTCTCTAAGCCAGGCCCCGTGCTCGTTATTCGAGACAAACTTTTCCCGATGCTCAGGTGCTCATTTCGAGTAACGAACCCCATTGAAGTCAAAGGGAGACTCGAGCATTTTTTGCAGGGGACCAAAGCTCTGCCTAGGGAAGGCTGGGTGAAAACCTGGAAACATCAGAAAATGATGGAAACACCACGGAAATGGACAGGAAATAGCAGGGGCAGCATGCATGGATGCCTCTGAGGCTGCCTAATCCCACCATTACCCCAAATTCTCCTGCAACAGCCTGGTGGTTACCCTCATGGCAATTGTGCTCACCCAGACCAAGAAAGGCGAGGCACATGCCCATCACGTTAGGAAAGCACCCAACTAGGTGCAACGAAGGTCCATCACCCATGCCCATGCTGACACTGCTCTTCTATCCCTAGCCACACGATGCAGGCATAAGCCTGACACAGCATGGCGGTGACACCAACAAGTGACCAAGTTAGATAAGGTAGCTGGTGAAGCACCCAAAAATTTAGCCTGACACAGCATGGCGGTTACACCACCAATGGCTTTTGTTGAGCCTCCAAATTTTTTTTCTTTTCGGAGTACATAAATTCGACCCTCAGCAAAAAATTTTTTTTTAAATGTCGGTACTTGCACCTCCTGAAAAATTGTTTTGGACTGTCTGTTTGACGCTCCTGAAACATTGTTTTACACTGTCTGTAGTTGACACTGCGGAAAAATTGTTTGGAGAGAGGGCCTGTAGGTGGCCCTCCGGAAAAATTGTTTAGAGAGAGGGCCTGTAGAGGGCCCTCCGGAAAAATTGTTTAGAGAGAGGGCCTGTAGGTGGCCCTCCGGAAAAATTGTTTAGAGAGAGAGCCTGTAGGTGGCCCTCCTGAAAAATTGTTTAGAGAGAGGACCTGTAGGTGGCCCTTCAGAAAAATTTTTGGAGAG
>ONZH01001342.1:0-13641 GCA_900303285.1 Rhinella marina | reverse complement strand
GGGGAGGGATCCGCAGCACCGCAACAGGCTGGAAGAGGCAGTGGGGTGGCAAAAGGGAGAAGGCAGGCCATGCCAACCAGGCCTGCAACTGTTCCCTGGAGCAGCCCCTTGCGCCAAGCTCCCTTGCCAAGGGTTAGGTGTTCTGCAGAGTGGCATTTTTTTTTAGTAAAGTGCTGACGATAAACGGATTGTAATTTGTAACCTGTGCCGTACCAAGATGAGCAGGGGCGTAAACACCAGCAACCTCACCACTACTAGCATGATCTGCCACATGTCAGCAAAGCACCCTAAAAGGTGGGCCAAAAGCCTGGGCCTACGATCTCTGTCTGCAGGTCACACAACTGACTCCTCTTCCCCTCTATTACCTGCTGTCCAAGACGCAGGCCCAGATGCCTCCTGCCCTGCACCTGGACCGTCGCAAGAACCATCAGCCAGCACGTCCACTTCAGTGTCCCAGCACAGCGTTCAAATGTCCTTACCTCAGGCATTTGAATGCAAGCGCAAAAACCCTGCCACCCACCCACAGGCCATAGCTCTGAATGCACAACTTTCCAAATTACTGGCCCTGGAAATGTTGCCGTTTAGGCTGGTGGACACCGAGGCTTTTCGCAGCCTGATGGCGGCGGCTGTCCCTTGTTACGTAGTCCCCAGCCGCCACTATTTTTCCCGGTGTGCCGTCCCCGCCTTACACCAGCATGTGTTCAGGAACATAACCCGTGCCCTGACCAACACAGTTACTGGCAAGGTCCACTTAACAACTGACACATGGACAAGCGCTTGTGGCCAGGGACACAACATTTCCCTGACTGCACACTGGGTGAATGTAGTGGAGGCTCGGAGCGGGTCGTACCCTGGGATGGCACAGGTGCTACCCACTCCCAGGATTGCGGGCCCTACTTTAGTCTGGATTTCCGCCACCACCTACAGTAGCGGCTGCAACCCCTCCTTCTCTTCCTCCACCTCCTCCTCCACTTCCCATGCAGAATTGCCATCTTGCAGCACCAGTCAGACTTCTGTCAGTAGCTGGAAGCAGTGTAGCACAGTAGTCGGGAAGCGGCAACAGACCGTGCTGAAGCTTATTTGCCTAGGTGACAAACAGCATACCGCCGCAGAGCTGTGGCAGGGCCTAAGGGAAGGCTGAGCTGTGGCTCTCGCCAGTCAACCTACAGCCAGGCATGGTTATATCTGATAACGGCCGCAACTTGGTGGCGGCTTTAGAGCTGGCCAACCTCACGCACATACCATGCCTGGTCCATGTCTTCAACTTAGTGGTTCAGCGGTTTCTGAAAACCTACCCCAATTTGCCTCAGCTACTGGTGAATGTGCGTTGCCTGTGTGCCCATTTCCGCAAGTCGCCTACAGCTTCAGCCGGCCTGGCAACGCTGCAGCAGCGCTTGCGGTTGCCAGCTCACCGACTGCTGTGCAACCTAATCACGCGCTGGAATTCCACCTTCCACATGTTGGGCAGGCTTTGTGAGCAGCAGAGGGCAGTAGTAGAATACCAGATGCAACATGGTCGGCGCCTTTCTAGTCAGCTTCCACTCTTCACAAGCGACGAGTGGGCATTGATGTCTGACCTCTGTGAGGTGTTACGCAACTTTGATGAATCTACACAGATGATGATCGGCGATAATGCAATTATCAGCGTAACCATCCCACTTCTGTGTCCACTAAAGAGCTCACTGCTCACAATAAAGGCCAAGGCTCTGCGTGTGGAAGAGGTGGAAATGGGGGAAGACCCGACACAGGGTGATAGCCAGACCACCCTCGGTTCGTCTTCTCAGCGCTAATTGGAGGAGGACGAGGAGGAGGAGGAGATAGTTGCCACCGCTACACAGGGTAGCCGTAGCACGTTTACACCATCTCTTCGGCGTGGATGGGCCGAAGATGAGGAAGAGGACAAGGAGGATATTGAGAATCATCATCCTGGTGGGGAGAGCGAAGCCTTGTCTGTTGGGACTCTGGCACACATGGCTGACTTCTTGCTATGCTGCCTTTCCCGTGACCCTCGCGTTATACGCCTATTAGCCAACACCGATTACTGGTTGTTCACCCTTCTCGACCCCCGCTACAAAGAGAACTTCTCATCTCTCATTCCTGTGGTGGAGAGGACAAGTAAAATGTTGCAATACCAAAAGGCCCTTGTTGAAAAATTGCTCCAAAAATTTCCATCTGACAACGCTGGTGGCAGAGTCCGTAGTTCCTTGGCCACCAGAGGGGGGGAGACGAGGGGAACACACAGCAGTTCCAACAAAGGCAGGATGACACTCTCCAAGGCCTGGGACAGTTTTATGACACCCCGCCAGCACCCTCACCCTGAAGAGCGGCCTAGTGTGACAAGGAGGCAAAAGTTTTGGAAGATGGTACCTAGCTGACCGTGTCAACATCCTCAGCGATCCCTCTGTGCCGTATAATTATTGGGTGTCTAAGCTTAGGCCAGCTGGGCCTGAACCATAATTTTTTAGACGGTCAGCTCACCAGCTGGGCTGGAACCATAATTTTTAACACGGTCAGCTCACCAGCTGGCCCTGCACCAATATTTTTTAGACAGTCAGCTCACCAGCTGGGCCGGAACCATAATGTTTTAGAAGGTCATTGGAGTAAATGGGGGTATTGGTGTGCCTGTTCCTTGTAATTTTTGGCAACCCTTTCCCTTTGTGCATAGGATTTATGAGTGTAAGAGTCCCACGTCATGAACAATTTTACCACAATGTGAATGAGGCCCTCCTTTATGTGATATACCGGTTGTATCGGAGTGTCTCTTCCTTGTAATTTTTGGCAGCACTTGTGCTTTACGTACAAGTAAATATGTTTTTCCTAACAATATTTCCTCTAAAATTGATGTTATCTTCGGTTTTTGGGGGTATTATAGTCATTCCGTAAAAGTGGCGTAATCGTCGGACATCATCGTTTTTATTTTATTTTACTCTCTGTTATTTATATCAGATGCCTCCCGATGAAGAGGGTCTGCGCAATCCCCATTCCCTTTCGTGACAAAGTAATTAGTCAAAAAGCAGATTTTTTTGTAAAATTCGTAGAATCAGCTGAATCAAATTTTTAAATGCTTTGCTCATCACTGATTGTTATCAGTGCACATTGGTCCTTGCATGTAAACTTCTGGTATGAACAGGGTCATGTGCATCACTGCAGCGAATGAATGACCCCAAGCAGAACATCACTACTGGGTCACATGCCACTTGGTGACATGTCACCGGTGAGGTCAGACATTGGCTGCTGCAGAGCACATGACCCCATCCATGGTGGAAGCTTACCTGCAAGTGTGAGATGGTGAAACAATCTCACTGAAAATTCTTAAGTAGGTATAGTCCCGTCTAATTAATCTAGAGAGGCGTACTGTAAAAGGCGACGGTACTTTAAAACAAAGAAATAAACTCCTGGACACTACTAGACCCCCCAGGTGGTCAGAATAAATGCTGCGGGACCCTCTCCATCAAAGGTCCGTATACTTTTGACGGTAGGAGAAGACCCTGAATGTTCCACAACCTGCTGGGTGTTCCTGTGCTATGCCCTGACTCGACGCGTTTCTGATGGCAGATAAAGCAATCTCCTCAGGAGTACTCGGGCTAGACAGATCAAGTGGTAAGGCAGGAGACGCTGCACTTGTTGGCAAGCAGCGCACTGGCATTGTTATGGCCGTACGCGGCCGCTGGCTCCTGCTCTATTCATAGAGAGTCGCGAAGGAGCGTGGGAGGCGCTGGCTGTGAATGGCCAATCACAGTGGAGCGGGCGTGGTCAGCTCGTTACTGCGCTCAACTCCAGGATGCCGTCTTGTCATAACATATTAGCGCTACCCTATCGCTCAGTAAGTATAAAGGTGGGATCCTTAGGCGGATATCATACTAAATCACAGGGGAACTCTTAATATTAGGTAGAGGGAGATTATTGGGCCATCTTTATTTTGCAAACTGATACAGATCGGTCCACAGGGGGTAATGAATGATATCCCTGGGGATGCTTGATTGACAAATATTGTCACAGTGTCTCAACTTCTATTGGCTGATATAGCCAAGCAGCCCTGGGGCCCAGAATTGATACCCCAGGGAATACTCAGATAACAGCCTAAATCGGAGATGCCAGATGGATCTGGAGTGCTCATACAGAGTTTGGACATTACAGAAGGAATTAGCTATCCTCCTGAAGTCACCAACTGGTGTGTGTCCAGAGTATTATGCAGATAGGAGAGTGAACACCTATTGTATCATACTCAGGGTTGCCGTGGTTAGTATGTTTCAATACCGCAACCCTTTGTGCCTAGGTGCTAGACTTGAAAGTGGCACTACTGTTAGTATTTTGCCACCTCCTAAAGATAATACTATGTATCTCCTGGACACTACTAGACCTCGCAGGTGGTCAGAATAAATGCTTGAATTTGAAAATGAGGTCATCAGCTTTCCTCGACACCACAACGTCACTAAAGCTGAATTAGAAGGTCTCCTGTCATTGGAAAAAGATGAGAAAATAATTATCAAATCATCAGATAAAGGGGGAAACGTTGTGGTATTAATATATATTATATTTAATATATTTAATATATTAAAATGTGTGATAACATCCTGATGGATACCGCGTGTTATGAAACACTCCCCTCCAACCCCCAACCACAATATCAGAAAGAGTTGGGGCTGATAATTAAAGATGCGCTCACTCAGCGTTTGTTAAGTAAAAATGAGGCCAAATTTCTAGAGCCTCCACATCCAGTCATGGCCTGCTTTTACAGTATACCCAAAATCCATAAGGGTACAACACCTCTAAAAGGACATCTGATAGTCTCAGGGATTGGTAGTCTAACAGAAAACATAGGCATATATGTGGACAAAATACTACGTCCTTTTGTAAGTGCCCTACCGTCCTTTGTACGAGACAATATGGACGTCCTCAATAGGATCAATGATGTGATATGTGAGGATGACTTTATACTAGCCAGTCTGGATGTGGAGGCTCTCTATAGCTCAATTCCACACAAGAAAGGTCTTGACATGGTAAGATCAATGAATGAACGAGGCATACAGTTCCTGAGACACAATGACTTCATCATCAAACTGCTGGATTTTATTCTTAGCCACAATATCTTCCTATACAATGGAAAGATCTTCCGCCAGCTCAGGGGGGTGGCAATGGGGAGCCCATGTGCCCCCACATTCACTAACCTCTACCTGGGCTGGTGGGAGAAGGAAGTGGTGTTTAGTGATGAGTATGATGATATGACACCATGCATACAATTGTGGCTAAGCTATATCGACGACATTTTGATCCTCTGGAAAGGAAGTGCAGAATTATTCCAGCTGTTTGTTGATAGACTCAATAAAAATCAACTGGGTCTATATTTTACGTCAACAACAGCATCAACATCCATCACTTTTTTGGATCTTACCATCACGAAATACGTAGATGGACGGTTGAGCACGAATCTATACCGCAAACCCACAGCAACAAACACTTTGTTGCAGTGGGAAAGTTGCCACCCTAGATCATTATGCCGAGGTATCCCAAAAGCTCAGTATATGAGAATGAAAAGAAACTGCTCTCATAGGGCAGATTTTAAGAATGCGGCAGACGATCTTAGGTTGAAGTTTCATAACAGAGGGTATCCCGATGAAATTTTAAAGAAGGCATACCACCATGCATGCAACAAAGAATGAAAGGACCTCTTAGTCCCTAAGCCACAGATTGAACAGGAAAGTGTGGCCAATCTGTGGCCACACTTCCATACAAGTCTATGGAAGCGATTCTTCCCATAGAAATGAATGGGGCAGTTAGGTGTAATTACACCTACTCACCACTACCCCCGTGTCAGCCAGCATGTAAACAATGAAGAGGAGGCAGCGCTGATACGGCGCGTGCCTCCTCTTCAAACAGCTGATTGGCTGGGGTGCCAGGTGTCGGACCCCCGCTGATCTGATATTGATGACCTATCCTGAGGATAGGTCATCAATATATATAACTCGGAGAACCCCTTTAAACACAGTGAAGAGAGCGGCCTACACACAGAGCCAGAACCAAGTGGCAGAATGCAGGTAAGTAAAGTATGCTTCCCTTTACAGGTCTGGTGGGGAGGGAAAAATTAAAAAAATAATTCAATCCTGAAATACCCCTTTAAGCCATATACATCAGAAAACAAATATGTATTAGTCCAACAGCTATTCCTCCCAACTCCTCCGTAACATGCATGCTTTGCTCAGCTGAACATTCATTTGTTTATAATGGGAGACTGAACAGAAGATTGAACATGTTTCAGTCCAATATGCCTGATCCTTCTTTCCCCTGAAATTTGCAGTCGGGTCCAATGGAAATTGTCGTGTTTGGTGGACTAACATTTAACCCTTTCAGTACCAGTTTTGAAAATTACATTTTTAATTCTTCCTTTTCCTTCTTCCATACATTCCAATGCCTATAACTTTTTCATTTTTCCACTAACATGGCCAAATTAGATCTTGTTTTTTCTAAGACGAGTTTTACTTATTAATGGCACCATTGGGTGTTCCATATAGTGTATTGTAAAACAATAAAAAGAAAAAAAAATTGTGGGGTGAAAAAATGCAATTCTACCATTGTTGTTTGGGTTTCGTTTTTACAGCGTTCACTATGCAGGAAAAAAAAACGTATTCTGCGAGTCTGTATGATTACAGCAATATACATATACTTTTATGTAAAAAATTAAAATATTCTTCTAAATAGAAGATTTGTGTTGTGTTGCCATATTCTGATACTAGAGATGGGCGAACCAATCGAGATTTGTTTTGGATTTAATTTATTTTTTTTATGAATTTTTTTTTCCTTCCCTCCTTCCCAAGCTCTGGAACACAATGACAAAATAGCATATGATGTCTTAGGGGTTGTTCACATATCAGTTATTTGATCAGTTATTGCCATCAGTTATTGTGAGCCAAAACTAGGTGCGGGTCAAAAACATCAAACAGGTGCAGATCTTTTCATTATACCTGATCTCCACTCCTGGTTTTGGCTGACAATAACTGATGGAAATAACTGATCAAATAACTGATATATGAACAACCCCTTAGTGACACTGACATACATAGCAAACATTTGACAGTGTTATCATACAGCGTGGTAAAAAATACACCGAGCTGGCACATGTCTCATGCTTTTTCATATTCCAAAACTTTCAGAAATTGTCCCATATAAGGGCCGATGATGTTTAAACACACACTGTGTTATTGGATAAAATACAGTGTCTTTGGGGAACGTGATAGTTGACAATAGTGGCATGATTCAGGCCGCAGCATGCAGCAGCTGTACACAACGCGATGGTAGGTAGGCAGACAGACAGACAGCAAGAGTGGCAAGATGGGGCACCCGCAGCAAGGAGAGGTCTATTGATCACATTCAGCCTACCTGGACTGTGAGAAAATTTCTGTAATCACGTACATTTGCAGCCACGTGAAATTTAACACCCCACCCTCAAAAAACACCCCAACTCCCAAAAAAAATAATTTCAACTGTGTTAACCACTCTCTCAAAAAAAGGTTTAAATTTGCAACCATGTTAACAATCCCACCACACACCGGCAGAAAAAAACTACATTGCCTTGAGAAAATGTCTGTATTGATGCAGTAATGACGTATATTATAGCTTCGCCTTAAAAAATGTTTTTTTTTGTTTTTGTTTTTTAAATCTGTAAGCAATGACATACAGAATTTTTAAATTTCAACCGTGTGGAGAAATTGAATACACATAAACTGATGAATGAGAGGCATTAGTAGTAGAGATGAGTGAAACGAAGCTGACGAAGTGGAATTAATTAAAAATTTCATGGAAAATTCGATTTGCAACGAAAGCGAATTTTTATGGCGATTCGTAGTAACGAATCTTTTTTTTTCCTAAAATGGCCGCAAGCAGCTTTTTTTAAATCTGTAAGCAATGACATACTGAATTTTTACAATTCAACCGTGTGGAGAAATTGAATAAACATAAACTGATGATTGAGAGGCATTAGTAGTAGAGATGAGCAAAACAAAGCTGATGAAGTGGAATTCATTACGAATTTCATGGAAAATTCGATTTGCAACAAAAGTGAATTTTTATGGCGATTCATAGTAACGAATCTTTTTTTTTTTTTTCCTAAAATGGCCGCAAGCACATGGCATGACATGGGGGAAGGATTTCTGGGACAAAGAAGTAAACACCCACAATGCGATCACATGCAGACATGTAGCCAATTAGCAGCCAGCCAGGTCCTGTGATGTCACAGCCTTATAAATAGCTCTGCCGCGCTGGAATCCGCCATTTGCTATTGATTTTAGACCAGAGAAAGACGTCAGGAGAGATAGGGCAGGTGAAAGAAAAACTAAAGAAAAGAAATGAGGAGATCATGGATAGATAATTTGAATTGCAGGGATAGGAAAGGGAGGATTTCTAGACAGAATCCATAGGGGATTATCAGACAGTGAAATCGCTATTCTGGTACACTGAGCAGCAGTGAGTGGGCATAGGGGTTAGCCTGTTATACAGCACTGCACTCTGTTTTAAAGGCTGATTTGGTGTGCTTTATTAAAAAAAAAAAATTATAAAAAAAAACATTAAAAAACAAATATCTTTTGGGTTGTGTTAGGGGAAAAACATATATAATCCATGATTGACAGCTTGTGAATGTGAAAGAAATAGTTGCGGCGTTATTCGCCATACAAATAGACAAGCGCCATATAGTGCTAAATTCTTCAGTGTAGTTAAATTGGCAAAATAACAGTGAATCCGTGTTTGTGGGTTTGTTCATTTTAAATAGCTATTTGCGGCGTTATTCGCCATCCAAACAGAAAACTGTGATATTGTGCCAACGTAGTCAGTGAAGTTGACTTGCCAAAAAAACTGTGAATCTGTGTTTGTGAGGTTGTTAGTTTTAAATAACTATTTGCAACGTTATTTGCCATCCAAAGAGAAAAGCGTGATATAGTGCTAACGTAGTCAGTGAAGTTGACTTGCCAAAAAAAACTGTGAATCCATGTTTGTGGGGTTGTTCATTTTAAATAACTATTTGCAGCTTCAGTCGCCATAGAAAAAGAAAATCGTCATATAGTGTGTAGTGCTTTGCAGTACCCATTGTACTGCAGTTCAGCAACCCATTGTTAACCTACTCTGTGGGTTACGGTATTTCTTACAGAAATAGTTAAGCAGTTGTGCAAGGCAGTGAGCAAATTATATTTTTTTTGGGGGGCATACTTAATTTCCTTTTATTTTAAATTTTTTATCAAACAGTATGTCAGACATAAGGGTGACAGGCCCTTCACAGGGGAGGGGCAGTGGCACAAATGTTTCTGGAATAGGCACAGGTCTCAGCAGAGGAATGAAACGTGGCATTAGGGGTCACTCAGCGAGGCCACAGCTACCGGTGTCATCTAGTGGTCGTGTGTTGACCACCAACCCAGATGTTCTTAAATGGTTGACTCGGTCATCCACTACCTCCCAGATGACATCTGAAACCCCCAGCCAAGAGTCGGTGGGTTCGTCAGACACAACCCTTAGTTGGCATGGGCCTGGAGCAGCTCCAGTGCCCTTACCTGTCCTCAACCTGCCTCTGTCCTTTTCGGTTCCGTCAACCAGAGAAGTACTATATGCTATGGGCTCTGCGCCATTATACAGCGAGGACGAACTACTTGAGGACAGTCAGCAGCTACTTGGAAGCCAAGAGGTGGGGCAGAAATCCGCTCCTTCTAGTAGGCAGTCATGTACTGATGAGGAGAGTGTAGTGGGAGGTGATGTTGAGAGCGGTCAGGCTTTGTACACCGAGACAGTTGAGGAGGACATTAGCGACGTGCAAACTGTAGTTGATGATGATGTAGCCGATCACACTTGGGAGCTGGGTGAAGCAAGGGCTTCATCATCATTATCATCATCTGCAGACGAGACTGACAGCTTGTGCGTCAGGCAGCGGTGCAGGCAGCAAATCGGTAGCGTGGCCGTTAGTTGTTAAAAAACAAATATCTTTTGGGTTGTGTTAGGGGAAAAACATATATAATCCATGATTGACAGCTTGTGAATGTGAAAGAAATAGTTGCGGCGTTATTTGCCATACAAATAGACAAGCGCCATATAGTGCTAAATTCTTCAGTGTAGTTAAATTGGCAAAATAACAGTGAATCCGTGTTTGTGGGTTTGTTCATTTTAAATAGCTATTTGCGGCGTTATTCGCCATCCAAACAGAAAACTGTGATATTGTGCCAACGTAGTCAGTGAAGTTGACTTGCCAAAAAAACTGTGAATCTGTGTTTGTGAGGTTGTTAGTTTTAAATAACTATTTGCGGCGTTATTCGCCATCCAAACAGAAAAGCGTGATATTGTGCTAACGTAGTCAGTGAAGTTGACTTGCCAAAAAACAGTGAATCCGTGTTTGTGGGTTTGTTCATTTTAAATAACTATTTGCAACGTTATTTGCCATCCAAAGAGAAAAGCGTGATATAGTGCTAACGTAGTCAGTGAAGTTGACTTGCCAAAAAAAACTGTGAATCCATGTTTGTGGGGTTGTTCATTTTAAATAACTATTTGCAGCTTCAGTCGCCATAGAAAAAGAAAATCGTCATATAGTGTGTAGTGCTTTGCAGTAACCCATTGTACTGCAGTTCAGCAACCCATTGTTAACCTACTCTGTGGGTTACGGTATTTCTTACAGAAATAGTTAAGCAGTTGTGCAAGGCAGTGAGCAAATTATATTTTTTTTTGGGGGGGATACTTAATTTCCTTTTATTTTAAATTTTTTATCAAACAGTATGTCAGACATAAGGGTGACAGGCCCTTCACAGGGGAGGGGCAGTGGCACAAATGTTTCTGGAATAGGCACAGGTCTCAGCAGAGGAATGAAACGTGGCATTAGGGGTCACTCAGCGAGACCACAGCTACCGGTGTCATCTAGTGGTCGTGTGTTGACCACCAACCCAGATGTTCTTAAATGGTTGACTCGGTCATCCGACTACCTCCCAGATGACATCTTGAAACCCCCAGCCAAGAGTCGGTGGGTTCGTCAGACACAACCCTTAGTTGGCATGGGCCTGGAGCAGCTCCAGTGCCCTTACCTGTCGCTCAACCTGCCTCTGTTCCTTTTCGGTTTCCGTCAACCAGAGAAGTACTATATGCTATGGGCTCTGCGCCATTATACAGCTGAGGACGAACTACTTGAGGACAGTCAGCAGCTACTTGGAAGCCAAGAGGTGGGGCAGAAATCCGCTCCTTCCAGTAGGCGGTTCATGTACTGATGAGGAGAGTGTAGTGGGGAGGTGATGTTGAGAGCGGTCAGGCTTTGTACACTGAGACAGTTGAGGAGGATATTAGCGACGTGCAAACTGTAGTTGATGATGATGTAGCCGATCACACTTGGGAGCTGGGTGAAGCAAGGGCTTCATCATCATTATCATCATCTGCAGACGAGACTGACAGCTTGTGCGTCAGGCAGCGGTGCAGGCAGCAAATCGGTAGCGTGGCCGTTAGTCAGCGGAGTGGCAGCAGTGCGAAATCGGGAGCCAAACGGCACTCTTTGCAGGTGCTTTCCAGCCTTGAAAAGAGCAGTGCAGGGGCTCAGCCAGGCAGCGGAGGTACCACTCAGTCAGTGCGGAGTGTTGGTGTTAAAATCGTCTACTTGGCGGTTTGGAAGTTTTTTGTTAAGACGCCTGACGAGGTGAACATGGCTATATGTAGAATCTGTGGTCAGAAAGTGAAGCGTGGCCAGGGTGCTAATGTTGGCACCATGGCCCTGCGCCAACATATGCAGCGTCACCACAAAGTGGACTGGGAGAACCGTGGCTCAGATGTGGCGGTCCAGTCGGCAGCATCACCCAGTGACACGCATCCCATTTCAGGCAGTCAAGGCTCCAGCACCCCTGCCGAAGGGAGCTGTCTGTCATTATCTACCGCTCCAGATGCTCCTGCTCCTCCTCCTCTATTCCTTGCCACTCATTACGGCAGCAGTCGTCACCACAAAGTGGACTGGGAGAACCGTGCTCAGATGTGGCGGTCCAGTCGGCAGCAGCAACATCAACAACACCCAGTGGCATGCATCCCCATTTCAGGCAGTCAAGGCTCCAGCACCCCTGCCGAAGGGAGCTGTCTGTCATTATCTACCGCTCCAGATGCTCCTGCTCCTCCTCCTCTTATTCCTTGCCACTCATTACGGCAGCAGTTCGTTACCGAGGCGATTGCAAAGAGACAGGCGAGTACGCGTTCTAGCCATCCTACAGCGCAGAAGCCAGCTGACCGTTGCTCCTGTCCAAGGTTGCTTCTTGGCTGCAGTCCCTCCTTTTCAACTTGGGTGGACTCTGCACCGTTCAGAGAACTGATGGGCGTTGTGCCGAGCCGAGGTGGGAGAGTTCCCAAAGCCGTTCATTTTTTTGCCAAAAAGTCAGTCCAGCCCTGTACAAATATGTAGAAGAGAAGTGGCCCAGTCCTTGAGCCTGTCTGCGTCTGCCAAAGTGCAGGGCAGCGCCGAAGTGTGGAGTCGTGACTACGGTCAAGGCCAGTACATGTCCTTTATGGCCCACTGGGTCAATGTGCTTCCTGCCCAGCCACACGAGCAACTTGAACAGTTGACGCCAGTTTCTCTTCCTCGTTGTCAAACTGCTGATCCTGCCGCTAATGTCCGGCTCCTTCTCCACCACCTCAGCCTCCACTGCAGGGCCAAGTCATAGCGGTCCTCCAGCGTACCACATGTGCAGGGCACGGCGGTGTCACGCAGTTCTATGCCTGGTTTGCCTGAGCGAACAAAGTCACACAGGGGAGGAACTGCTCCACGACATGAAAGAAGAAATCGATTGCTGTCTTTCTCCGCGACAACTAAAAATCGGAACCATGGTGACAGATAACGGAAAGAACATGGTGTCCGCGCTGTGCCAAGGAGGGCTGAGCCATGCGCTCTGCATGGCACACGTATTTAATCTGGTTGTCAAACGGTTTCTCAAGTCTTATACCCAACTGCAAAACATTCTAAAAATGGCCAGGAAACTTTGAATGCACTTCAACCATTCCTACACCGCCAAGCACACCCTCCTTGAGCTGCAGCGGCAGAGTGGCGTCCCCCAACATAGGCTGATATGTGACATTTCCACCCGTTGGAATTCTACCCTCCATATGTTGGACCGAGTGTACGAACAGAGAAAGGCCATAAACGATTTCTTAATGATCCAAGCGGACAGGAGTACTCCCCTGTATAATTTTGATGTCAGCCAGGTGGCAGCTCATGCGTGGACACCTGCCGCTTGCTCAGGGCCCTTGAGGAAGGCCACGTTATTTGTCAGTCGCTAGGACTTAGGGTATGGAACAACGTCATTCCACTGCCTTCATGTCCTGGAACAGATGCTGCAAAATCTTTCTGGTCAGGGGACTGGAGATGTGTAGACTGCATCTCATGGCCACATGAGTCCGGTGGGGGCTGAACTGGAGGAGGAGGAGGACATTGGAGCACATGCATTTAGTGGTTTTTCTACACAGGTGACAGAAGAGGAGGAGCAGAAGCAGCCGGAGTAGGTAGAGGGATATGAGTAAGATGAGGCAGATGACCCAGGGACACCATGGCAGTATACAGTGGAGTTGGCGGCAGGGAGTCCCTCCGAGTCACTTGGGCAAATGGCCCGATGCATGCTCACTTGCTTACGTAGTGACAGCCGAATATTCACCATATGGCAG
>ONZH01001341.1:0-75121 GCA_900303285.1 Rhinella marina | reverse complement strand
ATGACCACAACATATGTAACCATCCAGCGTCAATTTGCCCACATTTTTTACAACTGTAATGCCCATCCCTCCTTATTCTGTTCAAGAATTCAGGAGTATAATACAATCTATGTGTTATATTAAATTGTATCAACCTATGATTTGCTGATTTGGAGGCTTTTTGTATATTCTTATAGACCTGATTCCACTGAATCTCACCCACCCCTTCTAAGTCTTTCTCCCACTTTCCTTTACTAGTAAAACAGGTCGATATGCCTCCTCTTATCATGTTATATAAGCATGCTATTTCTTTCTTACGGATCTCATTTTGAACCAGATGCTTTAATAAGCCCTTGGGATTGATCATATTCCAACCTGGTTCCCTTAATTTCTTTTCCACTGTAATTTTCAACCTGGTGTAGTCAAACCAGTCGCTTTGATTTAATCCAAATTTTGCTTTTGCATCTTCCCATCTTAAGCATTTACCCTGGGAATAAATTTCATTCAGCCCCACTGACCCTAATTTTCCATATAGGTTCATCTGATCCCTTTGAAAGAAAAGCTTGTTTATTAGAGGAGCAAATCCAAAAGTCCCGACCTGATCTGTCACCCTTTTAATTTCATCCCATGTCCTTACTAGATTCCTCACAACTAGGAACTGCGTCCACCTTCTATCCGTGAGGAATCGTGATTCCAACAACTGAAAGACATCCCTAACTCCTATGCCAACCTCCTTGATAAGAAAGGTTACCAAGTTGTCACTTCTCCATTTGACCAGTTTATACAGCTGTGAGGACAAGAAGTAGGACCTAATATCCGGGACGGCAAGACCACCCGCGTCTTTTCCCACATAGAGATGATCTAATTTCATGCGGACCCTTTTCCTCCCCCAAATTAATGCATTAAACATGCTTACAATTTTTCTCATATATATATCCTCAATCCAAATGGGGGCAGAACCAAAAAGGAACAGAAGTTTTGGGAGAAGGATCGACTTAATCAACACTCTTTTATCCACCTTCGTTAAAAATAGCCTATTCCAAGTTTCTTCTTTCCCTTTTATCTCCCTGATGACCTCCATCGTATTCAATTTATTGAAATCCGTGATCTCCCTTGATACCCGGACTCCCAGATACTTAAAGTCCTCCCCCTTACCTAAAATCTTCAAATCAGTTTGGTCGAGCTCTAACTGTCTCCCGAGGGGTAACATTACTGACTTTTGTCAGTTAATGGCTAATCCAGAAAAACCCCCATTTTCCTGGATCAGCCTCATAACCCAGGGGAGAGCCTCAGCAGGCTCTTTTAGGTACAACAACAAGTCATCAGCATATAAAGAAATTTTGTCCCTCTCTCCCCGCGCCCCGAACCCCCCGATAGTCTCACAACTTCTAATCTTAATAGCCAAGGGCTCGATGCTCAGGGCAAATAGGAGCGGGGAGAGAGGGCACCCCTGCCTTGTACCCCTTTCTAAAGTGAAAGCTTCTGACTCACCCCCTGCAATGCCAATGACCCCCTTGGCCCTATTATAAAGGACCCTAATCATATGGATAAATTCTTTCCCAAAACCAAATCTATTCAGAACCTCCCAAAGATACCCCCACTCCACCCTGTCAAAGGCTTTAACCGTGTCCAATGACAGGATGGAGTGGGGGCCACCCTCCTCCGCAAACTGCATATTACTATAGAGTCTATGAATATTAGTCCTCGCCTCTCTACCAGGGACGAAGCCGCATTGATCTTCATCCACCAGCGAATATTTTCACATCACTATTCAATAGCGAAATGGGCCGATAGGACTCGACTCTACTAGGATCTTTACCCTCTTTCAGGATCATAACAATTTCCGCCATTCTCATAGAATCCAGGAGCTCCCCTCTCTTAATTGATGACTCCAAGACTCTTAATAAGGCGGGAGTCAATATCATCTTATGTTCCCTATACAGCTCTAAGGGAATCCCATCCCTACCTGGGGTAGCCTTACCCCTGGAACGACTCACCGCATCATCAATCTCGGACTGAGTTATGGGCTGATCAAGTTTTAGCCTTTGCTGTACTGAGATCCTGGGAAAGTCGATATTATCTAAGTAATGATTGAGTTGCTCTCCAGTGTAATTCACCTCTGTTCTATACAAACGTCTGTAGAACTTAACGAACTCCCCCAGAATTTCCCTCGGGGAGTTAACCACTACTCCATCCTCAGTTTTAATAGCACTAATTCTCTTGGGGCCTTTTTGATTGGTTATAATAGATATTAATCTCCTATTAGGGGTGCCTGCTTCTAAAAAAATTTTCTTACCCAAAAATTTTAATTGATTATCCGCTTTTTGAATAAGAAATTGTTTTAACTCATCTTGGGCCTCCGATAAATTACTTAGGTTTTCACTCGTTTTATCTGTGCAATAACGTTTCTCAAACTCCACTACCTTATCGTTCAATTGCTGCTCCTTAACCCGGAATCTTTTCCTAAGACTATTTATCACCCCTATGTATCTACCTCTGATAACCACTTTCATTGCATCCCAGACAATATAGTCTGGTGCAGACCCCCAATTCAACTTGAAAATTTCTGAGAGATCTTTCTATAAGGATTTTGTCCTGAATTAAATTCAGCCAGTGGGCATTTAATTTACATGTCCACTGGCTGAATTTAATTCAGCCAGTGGACATGTAAATTAAATGCCCACTGGCTGAATTTAATTCAGGACAAAATCCTTATAGAAAGATCTCTCAGAAATTTTCAAGTTGAATTAAATTCAGCCAGTGGGCATTTAATTTACATGTCCTGACGCTGTTATCGCCCGTATTTATCGACACCAATAGGGGAGAGTGGTCAGATATAGTTCTTGAGAGATATTTTACATCTTTTACGCATGCAAGAAACCTTTCGTCCCCAAGAGCAAGATCTATTCTGGACAAGGTGTTGCAGGTTTTATTCCAGCATGAGTAAGCCCTCACCTCCGGGTACCTCATGCGCCACAAATCTAACAGCCCCATCTCCTTTAACATTTTGTTCAAAGCTGAAGTTGAGGGAATCTTTTTTGGGGCTACCACTCTACATCTATCAAGCTCCTCGTCCATCACGCAATTCAAATCACCCAGGATTAAAACAGGACACTCCTTTTTCCCCTGGATAAATTTGAAAGCTTCTTGTAATATTGATAAGTTAAACGGTGGCGGATTATACATAGAAATCAATATACAACACAGTGCATTAATTTTCCCAAATAAAAAGATATACCTCCCTTCAAAATCTATTATACTATCATATTCCACCCAATCAAGTTTCCTGTGAAACACCACCGACACCCCACGTGAGTATCTTGTGTGGTATGAATTATACTGAGAACCCCACCATTTCTTATACAAAATACCTTTATCTTCCTTAGTGAAATGTGTTTCTATAAAACAAAAAATACCTGGAGAATATTTCTTAACATAGTCAAAAATTGCTTGCCTCTTGTTTCGTTCCCTTATCCCTCTAACATTCCATGCACAAATACTCACTTCCCCCATGTGTCCTTATTGTGTTAATCTTACCCTAAGATGAAAGGAAAAAAAAAAAAAAACACATAAAAACCCCCAACATTCCCGACAACCAACCCCACCCCCACCCCCACCGCCACCTTGTGGAACGCACATGGATCCCGCAAGAGCCATGCACGACCCTCTCAACTTATACCGGCTCATAGCTCTAACTTAAAGAAAAAATTAACTGTTACTTCAAACCCTTATTGTCCAACCATATTGTGGCTTCTTCTGGACTTAAGAAAAACAATGTTTTTTCATTATATACCATCCTCAATTTCACCGGGAAGAGGAGAGAATATTTAATATTATTTAATTGGAGGCGCTTTTTGACTTGTAAAAAGGAGACTCGTTTCTTTTGAGTGTCCAGAGCATAGTCAGGATATATGGAGATTACCCTCTTATTGTAACAGACCTCCCCTAAAGTTCTCTTCCTACGCAGTATCATGTCCCGGTCTACATAACTTAACATTTTGATGATCATTGGTCGGGGAAATCCTCACGGAGCCTGGGGCTTGGCCAGGATCCTATGTGCCCTTTCAATACAGAAGTTCTTAGACAGGTATTCTTGGCCCATGGTGTCTTTAACCCCTTCGCGACCAGCGCCGTACATGTACGGCGCTGGGGCGATGCGGGCACATGGCGCCCGCTCGCGGGTGCGGCGGGCGTCATGGCCGGCAAGTCTCTGCTGTTTCTAACAGCAGAGACTTGCCGCTACCTACTACATCGGCGGCGTCTTCCGGGTTGACTAGATGCCGTGATCACACGTGATCACGGCATCTAGTTGCGTTTCAACCCGGAAGCGTTCGCTTCCGGGTGGTGTACAGACACCCCGTGTGGCCAATCGGGGTGTCTGTACACCATATGAAAACTGTAATCCTCGCTGGTGAGGATTACAGTTTTCAAAGTGCAATTCTTATTCTGGCCACTAGATGGCAGGCCAGGATAAGAAATGAGCAACTCATGGATTTCTGAGTCTATAGAATCCATAATTGCTCATAAAGAAAAAAAAAAGCCACAATATATAAGCCCATATTTGAGCTTTCTAATAGTAAAAAAAAAATTAAAAAAAAAATGTTAAAAAATATATAAAAAATAAAAAAGATGTAAAAGTTCAAATCACCCCCCTTTCCGTATAAGTAAAAAATAAATACCTAAATAACAATAAATATAGACATCATGGGTATCACCGTGACCGAAAACGCCCGTACTTTTAAAATATAAAAAAAAAAATTCCAATACGGCGAATTGTGTGGCGGAAAAAAGCGTCCAAATGGCGATTTGCCATTTTTTGTTGCTTTTTTTTTCTAAAAAAAATTAAATAAAAAGTGATCAAAAAGTCATACACACCCCAGAATGTATCAATAAAAACTTCAGATCGTCCCGCAAAAAATGAGCCCCTATACAGCTCTGTACACATAAATAACAAAAAGTTATAGGGGTCAAGATTTGACAAGGAAAAAAAAAAAAAAAAGGGCAACTTTCTAATTATTTTATCACTATGAAAACGCAGGAAAAACTATACATATTAGGTATTGCCGGATTCGTACTGAACAGTAGAATTAAAGTAACGGATCAGTTTTAATGCACATCGAACGCTGTAAATAAGAAACCCGTAGAACTGTAGCGGAATAGCGTTTTCTTTGCAATTTCACCCGGTTTGGAATTTTTTTCCCGCTTCCCACTACACCGTATGCAATATTAAATGGTGGCGTTGGAAAGTACAACTTGTCCCGCAAAAAACAAGCCCTCATACAGCTATGTGAACAGAAAAATAAAAGCGTTATGGCTGTTTGAAGGCAGGGAGCGCAAAACGAAAATGCAGAACCGAAAAAAGCTCCGGGGGTGAAGGGGTTAAAATTATGACTTATAGTTCAACACGGCTATAGGGGCCACGTTGAATTCACTGCCACGAGCTTTTGCTGCCAGCCCGATTGGTTAGTATTATAAGGTATAGTCCAGCACGGCTACCGGGGCCACAATAGGTTCACTACGGCAGGCTTATGGACCAGCCAAGTTAGTATTATAACTTAACGTCCCGCACGGCTGCAGGGGCCACAATGAGTTCACTGCCCCGGCTTATGTCATCTTATACGCTTAATATTGCAACCTAGGGGCCATACCAGCCTTCTACCGCCATGAACGAGTAAATTTTATAAATTATAGTCCAGCGGAGGATTGGAGGGCCACAATAACGTTTTCTGCCACTGGCAGATCTCACCCACGTCCAAGGAGACCACGGAACTCAACCAATGCCGGTCAATAACTCCTCTTCTCCCTATTCCACCGGGGGACAGCAACCGCAGGTCTTACAGGGGGGGTCAGGGTGAAAAAGAACGGAGCCCCCTTCCTTCCAATATCAGCCCACCGAAGCCGCCAATCCTCGTCCCGGGCAGGAGCGCTTCCCCCTCTCAGGCTCCCCGGCACTTCACCGGACAGGCTCCGTTCACGTGGGACGCCGGCTCCGAAGTCTCGCGAGAGAACGGACCAAGCCTCTCCGCCTCTCGCCTCCACCCGGGGCCGCACGCACACCGCACAACAGCTCCCAGGGAGAAATCCGGACCGCCCGTCCACCGACAGGATCCCCTCACATCCAGACCAAGCGTGGGGTAAGCAGGGACATAACCGGGTGTCCAGGTAGATCACGAGCTAGCCGGCAGGAACGAGCCTTAGCTCCTCCCCATGCTCCTCCCTCCTTCTTCTCTTCTTACACAAACGCTGAGCCAACAGGCAATGTTTCTGAGGGCCAACTGGTGCTCTATACAATGTTTACGGAGGGCCACCTACAGGTCCTCTATCCAATAAATTTTTTATAACGTCAACTTCAAACACTCAAAAACAATTTTACAGGAGGGTCAACTACAGACACTCGAAAAACAATTTTACAGGAGAGTCAACTAAAGACACTCCAAAACAATTTTTTAGGAGGGTCAACTTCAGACACTCCAAAACAAATTTTTGGGAGGCTCACCTACAGCCATTTGACTGCAATCTCAGTCTGACCAAGGCATTGGTGGTGTCACCGTCATGCTGTGTCAGTGTAAAATTTTATGTGCTTCACCTACTACCTGAGTGTAACTTGGTCACTCTGTTGTCACCGCCATGCTGCGTCAGTGTAAAATTTTATGTGCTTCACCTGCTACCTCAACTAACTTAGTCACTTATTGGTGTCAACACTAGAGTGCGGCTACTATACCGCACACAACAGAATTGTTCACTGCACTGTAGTATATATAACAGAGAAAAAAAGGAATTTTTAGACTGCGGCTATTTTACCGCAAGCCACTACATTTTTCAATGGACTGTAGTACATATAACTGAGAAAAAAACGTAGTCTTTATATGGCGGCTATTTTACCGCAAAGCACTCCATTTTTCAATGGACCGTAGTACATATAACTGAGAAAAAACGTAGTCTATATATGGCAGCTATTTTACCACAAAGCACTCCATTTTTCACTGGACTGTAATACATATAACTGCGAGAAAATACGTATTTTATAGACTGACGCTGCTGTACAGCACACCTCACAATTGTTCACTGGACTGTAGTTTATATAATTGAGTGAAAAAAAAATATTCTCTAGACTGCGGCTAGTGTATCACACACCTCACAATTGTTCACTGGACTGTAGTTTATATAACTGAGAAAAAAAACATAGTGTTTATATGGCGGCTATTTTACCGCAAAGCACTCCATTTTTCACTGGACTGTAAGACATATAACTGGGAGAAAATACGTATTTTATAGACTGACACTGCTGTACAGCACACCTCACAATTGTTCACTGGACTGTAGTTTACATAATTGAGTGAAAAAATGTATTTTCTAGACTGCGGCTAGTGGACCGCACACCTCACAATTGTTCACTGGACTGTAATTTATATAATTGAGTGAAAAAAATTATTCTCTAGACTGCGGCTAGTGTATCACACACTTCATAATTGTTCACTGGACTGTAGTTTATATAATTGAGTGAAAAAAAAATATTCTCTAGACTGTGGCTAGTGTATCGCACACCTCACAATTGTTCACTGGACTGTAGTTTATATAATTGAGTGAAAAAAATTATTCTCTAGACTGCGGCTAGTGTATCACACACTTCATAATTGTTCACTGGACTGTAGTTTATATAATTGAGTGAAAAAAAAATATTCTCTAGACTGTGGCTAGTGTATCGCACGCCTCACAATTGTTCACTGGACTGTAGTTTATATAATTGAGTGACAAAACGTATTCCCTAGACTGCACTACAGATCCCAGCAAGCCAAGGTACAGCAGCATCAAAAATGAGTACTGAGAGGACTTTGGGCAATTTCAAATCCACTGTGTGGACCATGTGCTGTCCCCTTTCTGCCACCAGTGCACAGTGTGCAGCCAAGATGGCGGTAGCTGCACTACAAGACCCAGCCAGCAGCCGAGAGGAGGCCAAAAAAAAAAATGTCGTTGTAGCCCTTAGAAGGAGCGTTGGGTTCTTTGTGGATGATTCCTGCCTAACCAGATTCTAATTTCACGCCCTAACAGTGTGCAGCCAAGATGGCGGTAGCTGCACTACCAAAAAAAAATCTGCTTGTAGCCCTTAGAAGGGCTGTTGGGTTCTTTGTGGGTGATTCCTGCCTAACCAACAACTAAATTCAGGCCCTAACACTCTCCATGACAGACAGCAGCTCTATCCCTAATCTCATGCAGACGGCGTATGACGCGAGCAGCGCGGGACCAGATTCTTATATTCCCAGGTTATCTGATCTGGCCAGCCAATCCCTGCTATCGACTTGTAGGGGCCCCACGTGGTGCTAGGAGGTACCAAAGACTCTCCTGCATGTTGATTGGCTGAAAAAAGGCGGCTAACATGCAGGAAGAGGAAGTTGCCATTTCCTCGAGGATCGCGATATGCTCGTCCGAGTAGCGAGCATATGCGAATACCCTAATGCTCAAACGAGCACCAAGCTCGGACGAGCATGTTCGCTCATCTGTAGTCCTTATTTAAGACACATTCATATAGTAAGATAAGGACTGAGCCATAATAAATGTTTATAATGTCAGAGAGGTACTCTAAGGAGCCCTCAGGTGAGCTGGCTGAAGGACGGGAGAGAAAATTCAGAGGCTACTACTAGATCATCTGAGCTATACACAGAAAGTGCTTCATATTTTTAATAAAGACCAATTTAAAAAATGATTTTTTGCTCAAAATGAGTACCACCCAATAATAAAAAAAAATGTTCACAAATGTGTACGTAAGCTTTAATGCAGTGAGGCTGTCTGCTGTGTCAGGTGAATTTTTTTTTAAAGATTATGACATTTTGATTATAGCATAAAATTGAACTCTTACCATAAAACCAAAGCCATAAAGTAAAATTTCCATTTTTCTACCAAAACACAAGTTGCAAAAAAATTACACGTTTTTGTCTTGACAGACTAAAATGTTGCTGTTAATTCTTCACCATCAAGTATATGATATATAGATTGAATCACTTCAAAGCAGGACCAGACTTTTTTCTCCCTAACCATATGCTTATGTGAAAACAAAGTAATAAATGCACTCATGCTTCAGTACAATCTAGCAAAGGTTATTTTTCCGTTCAATCTCCAAATCATAGTAATGGTTGGTTGGTGTTAAAGCAATGGATGCATGAATTCACCTTTTAAAGGGTTTGGATGCTAAATTCTTAGCTGTTTTTACTGTTATACTGTGTCGGACTGGGGTGCCTAGGGTCCACCAGAGAAATTTATGTTGGGGGCCCACTGTAATGCTCCATGCAAATATTATCTGACTTTCATTCGTAAATGTTTAAAACTGCACCAACACACATTTATTTTCAGTAATAGCCAGTTGTTCTGTCCTGGAGATCTTGTCTCTGTGCCCTAGAAGACGTCTCAGCTTCCCAATGCATCTATAATGCTTCTATAAAGAACTGGGTAGTTTGTTAAATAATCTATGCAGTATTTATATGATCACATGGGCTGGCTTAGGTTCTCTACACTGAATGAGGGTTACTTATCAAACTGCTGTAAAGTAGAACTGGTGTAGTTGTCCATAGCAGCCAATCAGATTCCACCTGTCATTTTCCAAAGGACAAGTCCAAAATGAAAGGTGGAATCTGATTGGTTGCTATGGGCAACTAAGCCAGTTCTACTTGACAACAGTTTGATAAATGACCCCCAATATCTGTATGTAGGGCAGTCAGTATACTGGACCTTATTTCACTTGTGCAGGAGGTGGGGAGACTAGGGTCTACCTGGGTTAGGGGCCCACTGAGGGATATACCTGCTCTCTTGTGGGCCAGTATAAGCCTGTATACTCTGCATACTTGTCATCTTTTTTTGTTATTATGTTTTGTCCAAATACTCTAGGTTATTGTTTTTATAGTAAACTTTACATTGTAATAGGCAACAATTAAAAGGGTTGCCCAGCCTAGTAACCTATGGCCAATAAAAAAAAAAACACTAACCTGTCAGTATGCCCACCGTCCCAGGATGCTTCTGGTCCCATGACAGCTGCAGCCACAGTGGTCACTGGCCTAAGTGGTCACATATGGTAGGATGGCATGTCATTGCTATTAGGAGTAGGGCTGTGGCATGTGAACAGTTCAAATTATTTTTTTAATTGGTCACAGATTACAACAATTGGGTTTTTCAACTACTAGGCCAGACAACCCGTGACAGACACTAAATTTGCACTTAAAGTCAGGGGATCCGTAATACTGATGACACCATGACTTTCAAAAATCAGATGTGTCCTTTCTTATGTTTACTCTCAAGTACAAGATGTCCTGAGATGTATATCTGTATCATTACTCTCATGTTGTGAACTATAATAAGCAGGGACCTTCTCCTACACTTAACTGTTGAAAAAATTGCTTACAATATCATTTTGTTTGTTCTAGTTTATTTTTTTGTCCCTGCAAAGCACCAAGGAATATGTTAGAAACATGTTATGAATAGTGTTAGCAAAATCCGCTATTCAAACAATACAGCAGAACTCCAAATTGAAGTACAATCGAGCAGCTTGGAGGAAAAACACAAGAGACAAGGTTTGTGTGCTCAAAGGAATGTCCCGTTTATTTAGGGTGTGAGGTGAGTTCTTATAGGGGAAGAACAATAAGGCTTTGAAGCCTTTGAAGCAAGCATACAAGCAATATATTATTTTTAATTGTCATATACTGTAGCTGACCATTCAAGCGGAAATCATACATTATATATATATATTTTTTTTTTTTTTTGGCTGCTTCACCTAACTTTGACAAGCCATTCAATCTGTTATGTATTACTTTGTCACAAATCGCATTCTATTGTATGGAGTGGGTACAATGACGGTGAACGGCGATTGCCCAGCCCCGTCATTTAACCCCTCAGATTGCACATTCAATGCTGATTGTGGCATCTGTGACTCACATTAAGACTTTCAGGGGTTAATCAGGGGTTAAAAAAAAGAATACTACTCACCTCATCCACTTGCTGACGGAGAGGCTGTCTGCTCCCATCTTGATTGAAGAAAACCTGCCAAAGGACCTATGGCAAGCATGATGACCTCACCACCTGATCACGCTGGGCGCACACAGTGATGTCATCAAGTCCATGTCAGATACTTTAATTCGCTAATAATTTAATTCACTAATCATAATGAAGTTAAAAACAAAATTGATTCCCCAAACAAGATGGAATCTCTCACTATAGGAAATAATAGTAATAACTACAGACAAACACATTCTCCACATTTTTTCAGAGTAAATTTGGTCTAAATCGAAATGGACTCATTTGCCCTGAAAGGACTTATAAAACAGATATCCTAGAACATTATCCAAAGTCTATCAAGCTCTTTACTGCCAAGACAGCATTAATAATGACAAAGTGACAGCAACATACCACTGCTCAAAAAAATAAAGGGAACACTTAAACAACACAATGTAACTCCAAGCCAATCACACTTCTGTGAAATCAACTTGCCCAGTTATGAAGCTACACTTTTGTCATTGCTCTCACCCCTAGAGGTAGCATGAGGCGGTGTCTACAAGCCACAGAAGGTGCTCAGTCAGTGCAGCTCATCCAGGATGGCATATCAATGCGAGCTGTGGCAAGAAGGTTAGATATGTCTGTCAGCACAGTGTCCAGAGCATTGAGCAGATACCAGGAGACAGGCCAGTACACCAGGAGACGTGGAGGGGGCCGTAGGTGGGCAACAACCCAGCAGCAAGACCGCTACCTCTTCCTTTGTTCAAGGAGGAACAGAAGGAGCAGTGCCAAAGCCCTGCAAAATGACCTCCAGCAGGCCACTAATGTCCATGTGTCTGCTCAAACTGTCAGAAACAGACTCCATGAGGGTGGTATGAGGGCTGATGTCCACAAGTCAGCGTTTTGCTTAAAGCCCAACACCATGCAGGGCGATCAGCATTTGCCAGAGGACACAATGATTGGCAGATTCAACATTGGCACCCTGTGCTTTTCACGGATGAGAGCAGGTTCGCACTGAGCACATGTGACAGACATGACAGAGTCTGGAGGCGCTGTGGAGAACGTTCTGCTGCCTGCAACATCCTCCAGCATGACTGGTATGGCAGTGGGTCGGTAATGGTGTGGGGAGGCATTTCTTTGGAGGGCTTCACAGCCCTCCATGTGCTAGCCAGAGGTACCCTGACTGCCCTTAGGTACCAGGATGAGATCCTCAGACCCATTGTGAGACCATATGCAGATGCAGTGAGCCCAGGGTTTCTTCTGATGCATGACAATGCTAGGCCTCATGTGGCTGAAGTGTGTCAGCAGTTCCTGCATGATGAAGGCATTGATGCTTTGGACTAGTCTGCCTGTTTCCCAGACCTGAATCCAATCGAGCACATCTTCGACATCATGTATCGCTCCATCCAACAACGCCACGTTGCACCACAGACTGTCCAGGAGCTGACAGGTCTGGGAGGAGATCCCTCAGGAGAACATCCGCCGCCTTATCAGGAGCATGCCCGGGCGTTGTTGGGTGGTCATACAAGCACGTGGAGGCCACAGACACTACAGAGCCTCATTTCCTTGTCTTGAGGCTGTTAAAGTAACCGACTCCATCTTGTCACAATTATTAATGTAGCTGACTCCATCTCGTCTCTAAGCAAACTTTTCCAAACTGCTTAAGGACATTCCAGTAAAGGTGTGGAGGAGGGGGGTGGTGGGCAACAAGACTTGTTTAGGTTGCCATGGGCTAAAGGCGAGACCACACAAACCTTGTCCACACATTCCACCACAACCTGCTCGTTCTGTCCTGACATGAGGCTATCATGCCCTGTTATCTATAATCTGATTGGTCAGTGTCCTATACCATAAATCTTTGATTGGCTTTGTGTTTGTGTCTTTGTGTATAAATAAACACTGAGGAAGGGGAAACCCGGACTCTATTGTACACCAACTCTGTGTGTGCTTGATGTCCCCCGGCCGGTGAATCGCTTGAACCTTGACAACTTCATTTTCAGTAGAGGAAGCTACTCTAACAGTATTTGGGGGCTCTTGTCCGGGATCCCCATCACACCTACCTTGACTGAAGCAAGAAGAGAGCTCCCGAGAGGAAAGGAGAGACATAAAAACCGCTGCGAGTAAGCCCTTGTCTTACTGATTTCTCTCCTCCCCTCTCTGGGTAAGTTCTCTTTTCAGTCTGGGTGGGAAACGGGGAATCTCAGGGAACTTGTCAAGGTTCATTTGTCTGTCCTCAGGTTATTTGTCATGTTTGTTTCTGTTGATACTTTAGGTTATGTGTGTGAAAGGAGAGTGAATGACAGGAGCGCTTCTGTTGTGATTCCAATACGCGGACCCAGAATAAAGACCGAGATAGCATCCAAACGGCATTGTCCGAGGTGTTCCCTCCGGCCCCTGATCTCTGGGTCCACTGAAATCAGATCAGAAGTTGATCCTTGCAGAAGTGACGGGTATCCACTCCCGCCCACGAATCGGGATAGCGCTCCTGCGAGACTGATTTGTGACCAAGTGAGGCGCAAACAGCCAGGAGCGAGAGATAGGCAGTACAGGACTCAAGGTAGTGTGAGACTGCTGAGAGATGGTGCATGTCGAGTGAACATAGAACCCTGTCTTCCATGGAGTATGTGATTGAGTGCTGAGAGACCCATTATGCTCATATATGTATAGTTAAGCCCTGCGATTACTACGTGAAACAGACAATTAGCATAGACCTATGCATATCTGGTCAGTCGGTGGCTGTGTGGGACAGTGATATCTTTTTGTGAATATTGATGGTGGGCTGAGGGTGGTGGTGTGGTTGAACTCATCTCGGGACTCTCTTGGCAGTGGTGACTCGGTGGGGTACTGTTGTAAGGCATACGGACCAGTGCTATGGAATCCAGTCCTCCAAAAGGGGCAGGGAGGTCCCTAGGAAAATTGATCCCGCGAGTAGGCGTAGCTACCCTATCAGGAGGGAGTCATGGGCTCACAAATATAGCAGAAGGACTCAGGTCGGTGAACTGAGGTAAATTCAGTCCCAGGGAGTGAATGCTTTGGATTTTTGTGAGGGAACTTAAGTAATAGCAAAAAGACTCAGGTGGGTGGACTGCTGGTAAGCAAGTCCCAGGGAGTAAATGCTATGGATCTTAAGGGAGGATTGGCAGTGGAAGGTATAAAGGAGGTGATAAAGAGGTGAAAATGACCAGGTGTTTGGATAAATTGTGAGGGATAGAAAAAGAAAAAAAAGTAAGGATAAAGGTGAAAGTATTGCTAGAGGTGTCTGAGTAAGTGAAGAGTAGAAGAGGTAATGTTATGTGGTAGAGTAGTAAGACTCTGATGATGAGCACCTCGCCGCAGCCTGGGAGTCCCATTAACCTTCCCCAAATAATCGCAGTTCAACCACAGGTGCCGCCGTCTCCTTCCGTTCCCATTATATAACTTTTTCCTCTCACTGTCACACCATAGCCACCGATCAGCTACAATAGCCTGTCTTGAGAGCCAATTGCTCCAATCTAACCCCCCTTCCTTTTACCAAGTGAAGTAAGGGAAAGATAGGAGATCCAGACAGTAGTGCCCTATAAATTGTAGTAATTCACAGAGGGAATCTAATATCACCAGATTGCAGACATATCAGGAGCTTGAGATCCATACACTGGATCTGTGCAGAAAAGAAATCACAGCCATCAGAAAAGAATATTTGCCCCTCCTGTGGTGTACACCACCCACAGAGAAATCCCATATAATGTCTAATGTCTTACTATCTCCCAGCTATTCAGAGGTATCCCAATCTGCCATGCCTGCCGCCCTGCACCCTCCAGGCTTTCCCCACCCCCCACACACCCATCCTTCTGTAATAGTTGTAAATATAAGAAGGGACATACTCTCCCAGGCTAGCACCAAATATCTGTCTGCTGCAGGACTCACTGAATATGAAGTAGCATTTCTTACCCCTCCAAATATAACTATCAGTGCTGAGCAATTCTGAACCCAGCTACATCACTTTCACTGGGTCCAGAAGAGGGGAGTGAAGAATGGGCAGAGCGAATAGAAAACAAGTATGACGAGGGCAGAGATGTACAAATGAGATGTACAACTGGGGTGCTATAGGAGTCGGAAGAGGGGGGCACCACGAGAAATGTGCCCATTTAGTGACTCAGATGACATACATCACCGTTTTGAACAAATGAAAGCAGAAACTAAAGAACTAGACAATGTGACAGATAGTCTAATACCTAATGCAGATCTTGAGCTTTTTGTAGATCCCAGTACTACCCTGAAGGAGAACCACGGACAGGATTCGCTGTCACCACCTTACATGAAGTACTGCTCCAAGAACCACTTCCCCCTGAGATGTCAGCACAGGCAGTGGAGTTGAAGGCACTCACTGCAGTGTGTATGATGGCGGAAGGACAGGTCACTTACATTCATTGACTCCAGGTATGTTTTTGGCATAGCGCATGATCGACCCATTTGGAAAAGTAGAAACTTTGCTGAATCCTCCACCAAAGAAAGCCCAATTGTTCAGGGCCTTGCAGTTGCCAACAAAGGTTGCTGTTATCAAAGTGTAGGCGCACAAGAAGGATACCTCTGCAGAAGCAAGGGAAAACTGCAGGGCTGATGAAGCAGCAAAGACTGCCGCTCTACTTCCCCTTCCCATAATGGCAGAGTGCCACTTTACAGCAGCAATAGGGAAGGTGGATAAGTCATTGCTGGCCCAAATGCACAAATGAAGCAAATGCTCAAACGAAATGAGGGGATGGAAGGGAAAAGGGGCTGAGAAGAGGCAATAAGAAATCTTGGTAGTAGAGAACAAACTTTGCCTGCCCTGAGCCCTCTACCCCATGATGACACGTGGACCCATAAATGCTTCAAAGGAAGCCGTGGTGAGTTTAGTGGGTAATTTCTAGATTGCCCCGGGATTCAGCAATGTGGCTACATGCTTTGTTCAGGCCTGCCTGATCTGTGCTCTGCCATAACACTAGAAAAGGTGATTAAGGGTTCCTCTAAGCTCCCCAAAAACCATCATACCCGTTCCAGCGACTGCAGACAGATTTCATCCAACTACCAAAGGTGGGACAGTATGAGTTTGTGCTTGTCTGTGTGGATCTCTTCTCAGGGTGGCCAGAAGCATGGTCTGTTATCAAGGTGACTGCAAGGACCATGTCCAAGAAGCTCCTCTACTGGTGTGTAGGTATGGTAAACTATACAAAGTGATAGAGACACACCTCCCAGCAGTAGGACAGGAGATACTAGGAGCATTAGAGACAGAACAGGCTCACACACCTTATATCATCCAAGCTGAAGCACAAGATCCAGAAGGCAGTGGCAGAGAATAAAAAACCCTGGACTGAATGTCTCCCTTTTGCACCCTGCAACAGGAACTGATCCATATATATATATATATATATATATATATATATATATATATATATGTCACAGAGTACAGTGATTCCTCAATATACATTGGCCACAGGATACAATATTTTCAACATACAGTGGTCGTCCTGGAACCAGTTGATATTGTAACTTGAGGACTACTGTAGATGTTACTTTTTTCCACATTCCGCATTTTTTTGTTCACCTTCCCTTACAAAAAGTATAATAGCAGGTGATCAAAAAAGCGTATGTACCCCAAAATGGTACCAATCAAACCGTCATCTTGTCCCGCAAAAAATGAGACCCTACCTAAGACAATCGCCTAAAAAATAAAAAAAATATGGCTCTCAGAAAATGGCAACACAAAAAAATATTTTATTTTGTTCAAAAATGTATCTAATGTGTAAAACTTTCCAAAAATAAAAATTATACACATATTGGGTATCGCCGCGTCCGTAACAACCTGCTCTATAAAAATATTGCATGAGATGGCCCCCCAGGCGAATGCTGTAAAAAATTTTTTTTAAAAACTAAGCCAAAACAGACATTTTTTTCCCTTTTGCCTCACAAAAAGTGTAATAGCAGGCGATCAAAAAGGCGTATTTACCCCAAAATGTTACCAATCAAACCGTCATCTTGTCCTGCAAAAACGATACCCTACCTGTGACAATCGCCTGAAAACTGAAAAAAATATGGCTCTTTGAAAATGGCAACACAAAATAATGATTTTATTCTGTTCAAAAAATAATTCTAATGTGTAAAACTATCCAAAAATTAAAAAGTTAGACATATTGGGTATCGTCACGTCCGTAACAACCTGCTCTATAAAAATATTACATGAGATGGCCCCCTGGGTGAATGCTGCAAAAAATAAAAAATAAAAACTATGCCAAAACAACCATTTTTTTCCCTCTTGCCTCACAAAAAGTGTAATAGCAGGCGATCAAAAAGGTGTATTTACCCCAAAATGGAACCAATCAAACCGTCATCTTGTCCTGCAAAAACGATACCCTACCTGAGACAATCGCCTGAAAACTTTAAAAAATATGGCTCTTTGAAAATGGCAACACAAAAAAAAGATTTTATTCTGTTCTAAAATGCATCTAATGTGTAAAACTTTCCAAAAATAAAAAAGTTAGACATATTGGGTATCGTCGCGTCCGTAACAACCTTCTCTATAAAAATATTACATGAGATGGCCCCCCGGGTGAATGCTGCAAAAAATAAAAACTATGCCAAAACAACCATTTTTTTCCCTCTTGCCTCACAAAAAGTGTAATAGCAGGCGATCAAAAAGGTGTATTTACCCCAAAATGGTACCAATCAAACCGTCATCTTGTCCTGCAAAAACAATACCCTACCTGAGACAATCGCCTGAAAACTTAAAAAAATATGGCTCTTTGAAAATGGCAACACAAAAAAAAAGATTTTATTCTGTTTTAAAATGCATCTAATGTGTAAAACTTTCCAAAAATAAAAAAGTTAGACATATTGGGTATCGTCGCGTCCGTAACAACCTTCTCTATAAAAATATTACATGAGATGGCCCCCGGGTGAATGCTGCAAAAAATAAAAACTATGCCAAAACAACCATTTTTTTCCCCTCTTGCCTCACAAAAAGTGTAATAGCAGGCGATCAAAAAGGTGTATTTACCCCAAAATGGTACCAATCAAACCGTCATCTTGTCCTGCAAAAACGATACCCTACCTGAGACAATCGCCTGAAAACTTAAAAAAATATGGCTCTTTGAAAATGGCAACACAAAAAAAGATTTTATTCTGTTCTAAAATTCATCTAATGTGTAAAACTTTCCAAAAATAAAAAAGTTAGACATATTGGGTATCGTCGCGTCCGTAACAACCTGCTCTATAAAAATATTACATGAGATAGCCCCCCAGGTGAATGTTGTAAAAAATTTTTTTTAAAAAACCATGCCAAAACAGCTATTTGTTTTCATCTTGACTCACAAAAACTGTAATACCAAGCGATCAAAAAGTCTTATGTACCCCAAAATGATACCAGTCAAACCGTCATCTCGTCCCGCAAAAAATGAGCCCCCACATAAGAAAATAACTCAAAAAATAAAAAATCAATGGCACCCGCAAACCAATCCATCAGAATCTGTTCTGCAAAATCCATATGGCGCTCCTTCTGTTTTGAGTCCTGCCATGTGCCCCCACATCAGTTTACCACCACATATGGCGTGTTGCCGTATTCAGGAGAAAATGGATAACAAATTATGTGGTGCTTTACTCCTGTTACCTCTTGTGAAAATGAAAAATTTGGGGCTAAAGCAACATTTTATTGGAAGAAATGAAACTTTTCATTTTCATAGCCAAGTGTTTCCAAATTTCGTAAAACGCTTAGGGGGCCAAAGTGGCCAGTACCCCCCTTAATATATTCTTTGAAGGGTGTAGTTTCCAAAATGGGGTCATTTTTTGAGGGTTTCCACTGTAGGGGTACGTCAGGGTCTCTCAATTACAAAATGGTGCCTAAAAACTATTCTAGCAAAATCTGCCTCCAATATCCGTATGGCGCTCCTTTCCTTCTGACCACTGCCACAAACCCATAGAGACGTTTACCATCACATGTGGGGTATTTCTGTAAACTGCAGAATCAGAGCAATGCATATTGAGGTTTAGTTTGCTGTTAACCCTTGCTGTGTTGCAAGAAAAAAATTATTAACATGAATAATCTACCAAAAAAGTGAAATTTTGAAATTTCACCTCCATTTTCCTTTAATTCTTGTGGAACACCTCAAGGGTTAACAAAGTTTGTAACAGTAGTAGTTTCTAAAATGGGGTCATTTATGGGGGGTTTCATTATGTAAGCCCCTCAAAATCACTTTATATCTGAATTGGTGCTTAAAAAAATGGTTTTGGAAAATTTGGTGAAAATTTGAAAAATGGCTTCTAAACTTCTAAGCCCTCTAACGTCCTAAAAAGTAAAATGACATTTACAAAATGATGCCAACATAAAGTAGACATATGGGGAATGTAAAATAATAACTATTTTTGGAGGTATTACTGTGTATTTTGAAAGTAGAGAAATTGAAATTTGGAAATTTGCAAATTTTTCCAAATTTTTGGTAAATTTGGGATTTTTTCATAAATAAGGGTGAAATATATTGACTCAAATTTATGACTGTCATGAAGTACAATGTGTCACAAGAAAACAATCTCAGAATGTCCTGGATAAGTAAAAGCGTTCCAAAGTTATTACCACATAAAGTGACACATTTCAGATTTGCAAAAAATCGCCTGGGCATGAAGGTGAAAACAGGCCCGGGGTTGAAGGGGTTAATGGGGACATTTCTTGTTATCGTTTATTGTTATTTTTGTATGTTCTATAAAATGTGTTTTGTGTATTACCAACAAATCATCTCACCTATTCATGTCCATGTGTTTTCCTCGAGGCCCATAAATAATTACAACGAAACAGATCTGAAAGGTCTACAGCTCACAATCATCCCCACTCCCTTCACCCAGAACAACAACAGAAGACGCCCTGTGTGTGACGGATGGATCCTGAACATTCTAGATATTTGTGTCTATTGCAGAAACCCCTCATTATCATCGCCCAGTTAGTGGTAGGGAGATTAAGGGATAACTAGGGCAGGGCAAGGTTGCAGAGTTTCCAGAGTCCCACCATCAGGAGCTGCTGGGATCATAGGGGTACAATATCACAGATGAAGGGACAGGATAAGGGACAGATAGAATGTCTTAAGAGTTTGTAAAAAAAAGAGGGGAATTGTTAAAGTAACCGACTCCATCTTGTCACAATTATTAATGTAGCTGACTCCATCTCGTCTCTAAGCAAACTTTTCCAAACTGCTTAAGGATATTCCAGTAAAGGTGTGGAGGGGGGTGGTGGGCAACAAGACTTGTTTAGGTTGCCATGGGCTAAAGGTGAGACCACACAAACCTTGTCCACACATTACACCACAACCTGCTCGTTCTGTCCTGACATGAGGCTATCATGCCCTGTTATCTATAATCTGATTGGTCAGTGTCCTATACCATAAATCTTTGATTGGCTTTGTGTTTGTGTCTTTGTGTATAAATAAACACTGAGGAAGGGGAAACCCGGACTCTATTGTACACCAACTCTGTGTGTGCTTGATGTCCCCCGGCCGGTGAATCGCTTGAACCTTGACAACTTCATTTTCAGTAGAGGAAGCTATTCTAACAAGGCATTTCCACTGAATTTGGATCAGCCTGAAATTAGATTTTCCACTTTGATTTTGAGTATCATTCCAAATCCAGACCTCCATGGGATATTAATTTTGATTTACATGTTTATGTTTTATTGTTCTCAACGCATTCCACTATGTAATCAATAAAGATTTGCAACTGGAATATTTCAGTCATTGAGATCTAGAATGTGGTATTTTAGTGTTCACTTTATTTATTTTTTTTGAGCTGTGTATATGGCTATGGTAGCAGGTGGTAACAAACAGCCTGTGTAATAACATAATGCACTGTTGTTGTTTTTTTATTTTATTAAAAAAGCATACATTTTAGTGGATGGTGCCTTCTTTTCTGTTTTGTGAACTGTAAAATAGCTGCCACAATTTTGTGTGAGTCATGCAGGACAAATCTCAAAAAATTCTGGTTTGTCACCCACATCCAGTAATAACTGTTTCAATCTGTAGCATTAATTCTGGAGATAGGTGCTTGCAATTTAGTGAAAATATTAGTAAATTAGTACTTCCAGTACAAACTCATTTTAATGTTGTGTATGCAGAAGAATGCTACTTTATGACATGCATGTTTTTTAGATTGCACCCTGCAGTGAGTTCCTACAACAAGTTTACACTAGCTGGACAATTGCTGCCAGTTTATTGCAATCCACTGTCCTTTATACACCCTTCTCACATTCCCTTCAGGCTAGGGCTACACGGTGACACTAGTCGCAGCCAGGATCCCTGAGTAGCCGCGAAATAGAAATGAATGGGATTGCCGCAGCAGTCGCAAGAAATCCAACCGTGTTCATTCATTTCTATGGGATCCCCGCTACCCAGGGATCTGGGCTGCGACAACTGTCGCCATGTAGCCCTAGTCTTATTGTAAAATGAAATGTTGTACACATGAAAATGTGTATTTTTGATATGTTCCTTTGGATTACTAGAACTGCTTAATGTGTAGAATAATATGTATTTTATAACATAAAATTCATAATTCTTAATTAATAATTCCACATCTCTCTCAGGCCATTGTAGCTTTAATTTTACTTTATAATGTTCTAATTTCCTTCTTTGCTGATCTGATTCACTGATAATATAGATACATGTTTTGCTCTTGAACATAGTCTGTTTGAAAACTGCCATGTTGATTTTCTAATATCCTCCTTTATCAGTCTTCTACAAATACTATTTCTGTACATTTAAAGATCAAAGTCTCTGAGATTTAATGTGATATTAAAAAATATTTGTTCTCTTTGCTTACTCTTACTCTAGCGGCATAACCTTCTCTGCTTGACAAAAGTAAATGGGTTTTGTTTTAAAATGATTTTATAAAATTTTGTCAAGGGTATTCTTAAATCTAAGATCTTGTTCTTTCATAATATCATAATTAGAGATGAGCGAGCATACTCGTCCGAGCTTGGTGCTCGTTCGAGTATTAGGGTACTCATAAGTGCTCGCTGCTCGGACGAGTATCTCGCCATGCTCGAAGAAATGGCAACTTCCGCATCGTGCATTTTTGGCGCCTATAAACTCAGCCAATCACAAGCCAGGAGACTCTGCGGTACACCCAGCATCACGTGGGGCCCTTACATGTCGATAGCAGGGGTTGGCTGGCCTGATCAGGTGACCCTGGAATATTCTAGTGACTGGCTGCGGTGCTCGGCTCAGATGCTGTCTGGATGTCGTTAGGGATAGAGCTGCTGCATTTCAGGGAGAGTGTTAGGGCCTGCATTTAGTTCTCTGTTAGGCAGGAATCACCCACAAAGAACCCAACATCCCTTCTAAGGGCTACAAGAAATTTTTTTTTTGTCTCCTGGCTTGGCTGGCTGGCACCAGTAGTGCAGCTATCGCCATATATAACCCCCTTTTTTTTTTTTAATATTATATCTCAGTGATACAAATCCATTTCATACAGCAGTGTGGAACCATTCTGTCTGTCACAGTTCAGTACACTCACTCCAATCCGTATTTTCTGTCCAGGTCACACTTTCTGTATGTCATTTAATTCAACCAGACTGAACAAGTTTGTGGGTTTCAGTACAGCAGGCCCATTTATTTTTTATTTTTTATATAATACACTTATATACAGAAAATGTTGAACCCCAGGGCTAAGGGTCGAGGACGAGGGCATGGGCATTCAATTACTGCAGGGGGCAGAGGCCGTGGTCCTGGGCAGGGTGAGACAGTACGCAGTCCACCCACGTTACCCAAGGGAGCACTCCTCTGGCTCCTCCACCTCAACCTCCTTCCCCCCAGTCTGCCCCCTCCCAGGAAAATTTGGAATGCGATCCGGCATACTCTCAGGAACTGTTTTCTGGACCCTTCCCAGAGTCACAAACCACTTCTCAGGTTGCTGCTGACCTCGTTCCCGATGCCCAAGTTTTCCAACGGTCCCAGTCTGTGGGTGATGATGATGATGACAATTTTGAGTTAGTGGAAGAAGTTTGTAAAGAGGTGTCGGACGATGAGGAGACACGTTTGTCAGACAGTGGTGAAGTTGTTGTCAGGGCAGGAAGTCCGAGGGGGGAGCAGACTGAGGAATCGGAGGATGACGAGGTGACTGACCCAAGCTGGGTTGATAAGCCGAGTGAAGACAGTGCTTCTGAGGCGGAGGCGAGTGCTGCACCAGAACAGGTTGGAAGAGGCAGTGGTGTGGCCAGAGGGAGAAGCAGGGCCAAAGCTGGTGCATCAGCAGCAACTGTTTCACGTAGTGAAGCTCCCGTGGCGAGGCCTAGATGTTCGCAAGTCTGGAGGTTCTTTAAAGAAAGTGAGGATGACCGACGGACTGTGGTGTGCAACCTGTGCCACACCAGGATCAGCAGGGGTGCCACCACTACTAGCCTAACCACCACCAGCATGCGCAGGCATATGAGTGCTAAAAACCCCACTCAATGGAACCAAGGCCGTTCACCACCTCCTGCGGGTCTCACCACTGCTCCTTCCCCTGTGTCACTCGCTGCCTCTGCTAGTCAACCCCCTGCCCAGGACCCAGGCACGAGCGCCTCCTGCCTCAAAACCACACCTTCGCCTCCACGATCCTCCACAGTGTCCACCAATGTGTCCCAGCGCAGCGTTCAGCTGTCTTTAAAGCAGACGCTGGAGCGCAAGAGGAAATACAGTTCCACCCACCCACATGCCCAAGCCCTCAACGTCCACATCTCCAAATTGCTGAGCCTGGAGATGCTGCCCTATAGGCTGGTAGAGACCGAGGCCTTTCTCAATCTCTTGGCGGTGGCTGCCCCTCGGTATTCGGTCCCCAGCCGCCACTATTTTTCCCGATGTGCCGTCCCAGCCCTACACCAGCACGTGTCACAGAACATCATCCGTGCCCTGACCAACGCTGTTTCTGAGAAGGTCCACCAAACGACGGACACGTGGACAAGTGCTGCCGGGCAGGGACACTATATCTCACTGACAGCACATTGGGTTAACTTGGTGGAGGCTGGGACCGAGACTGACCCTGGGGCCGCTCATGTACTGCCCACACCGAGGATTGTGGGGCCTACCTCGGTCACGGTCTCTCAGAGGTACTATGCCTCCTCCTCCGACCCCTCCTCCTCCTCCACCTCCTCCTCCGAATTACCATCCGTGGGCACGGCGCCTTCAGTCGGTAGCTCTAGGCGCAGCAGCAGTGCCGTGGGTAAGCGCCAGCAGGCGGTGCTCAAACTGCTGAGCTTAGGTGACAAAAGGCACACTGCCCAAGAGCTGTTACAGGGCATCACAGCGCAGACCGATGTGTGGCTGGCACCGCTGAACCTCAAGCCAGGGATGATTGTGTGTGACAACGGGCGTAACCTGGTGGCGGCTCTGCAACTCGGCAGACTGACACATGTGCCATGCCTGGCCCACGTGTTCAATCTAATAGTTCAGCGGTTCCTCAAGACATACCCCAATCTGTCTGATTTGCTCACCAAGGTGCGCCGCATCTGTGCGCATTTCCGCAAGTCGACCACAGATGCTGCCACTCTCAGGGAAGCGCAGCGCCCGCTCACCGACTGTTGTGCGACGTGCCCACGAGATGGAATTCGACATTAAACATGTTATCCAGAGTTTACCAGCAGCGCTGAGCGATTGTAGACTGCCAGATGTCAACTTCCACCAGAACTGGTAGTCAGGTCAGTCAGATTCCTCAAGTCTACAATGAGGAGTGGAAGTGGATGTCTGATATCTGCCAGGTGTTGAGCGACTTTGAGGAGTCAACACAGATGGTCAACGGCGATGCCGCCATTATCAGCCTCACCATCCCGCTGCTTTGCCTGTTGAACAACTCACTGCTTAGCATCAAGTCGGATGCTTTGCGCTTGCCACAAGAGACGGTGGAGGAAGATACGTCGCTTGATAGCCAGAGCACCCTCCGGTCTGTTTCTCAGCGCGTATCGGAAGAGTGGGATGAGGATGAGGAGGAAAAGGAGGAGAATGTCGGCGAGACAGTGGAGTGTGCCAGTGCTCAGTCCTTAACTCTTGAGCGTGTATGGGCTGAAGAGGAGGACTTGGAGGAGGAGGAGGAGGAAATGGAGAGTCAGGCCAGTGAGGAGAGGGAATTCTTACGTGTTGGGACTCTGGCGCACATGGCAGACTTCATGTTAGGCTGCCTATCCCGTGACTCTCGCGTTAGAAGCATTTTTTCAAACACCGATTACTGGTTGTTCACTCTCCTGGACCCACGGTACAAGCAGAACCTTTCCACTCTCATCCCTGCAGAGGAAAGGAGTGGGAGAGTGAATAGATATCAACAGGCCCTGGTGCACAAGCTGAAACAATCCTTCCCATCTGACGCCGCTAGCGGCAGAGGGCATGGTTCTGTGGGCCAAGTAGCGGGGGAGAGGAGCCGAGCAGGCAGCTTGTCCAGCACTGGCAGGGGAACGCTCTCCAAGGCCTTTGCCAGTTTTATGTCACCCCAGCAAGACACTGTCACCTGTCCCCAGTCTAGGCAGAGTAGGGGGGAGCTGTACAGAAAGATGGTGAGGGAGTACCTAGCTGACCATACCAACGTCCGTAGCGATCACTCTGCTCCATACAACTACTGGGTTTCAAAGCTGTACACGTGGCCTGAACTGGCGCTGTACGCCTTGGAGGTGCTGGCCTGCCCTGCCGCTAGCGTGCTGTCAGAGCGGGTATTCAGTGCAGCTGGTAGCGTCATCACAGATAGGCTGACACTTATTAAAATGAACAAAGCCTGGATTTCACCGGAATTCAAATCTCCTCCGGGGGAAAGCAGCTAAAGATTAACATTACTTATGTATCCGATTCCTCTTCTCTACTCCTACTCCTCCTCCATGTCGTCTTTGCCTAACGCTGACCAAAAAAACGCCATTTTTTAGAGGTCCAACTGGCACTCTTTAACCACAATTTTTCCAGAGGTCCACCTACAGGCCCTCTCTCCAAACAATTTTTCCGGAGGTCCACCTACAGGCCCTCTCTCCAAACAATTTTTCCGGAGGTCCACCTACAGGCCCTCTCTCCAAACAATTTTTCCGGAGGTCCACCTACAGGCCCTCTCTCCAAACAATTTACGTCTTTTTCCTATCTTTCTCTCCAAACTATTTTTCCGGATAGCTGCCATATACGGTAATAAACTGAGAAGAATACAGAGAACACATGCCACATGCTAAATTTTTAAGTTGGGGTCCTGCGTCGTCATTCACTGAATTTCACTGATCTCCTCAACGTCTCCTCAAAGAACCGAAAGACCATTGTGGAGAGAGCGGCACAGCTCGCCATCAAAGTGACGAACCCCAACGCCAGACTGCGCAGCGAAGAGAACGAATAAATATCTCTGTGGTTATTTGTGCTAAATAAAAGTTAAATAAACACACAAAAAAAAAATTGATCTGTTCCTGCGCCTGATCCACCCAAGTTGAATCTGTCCCATCATGAGAAAGTCCCCCCCAAGGAGTCCCCACTGTAACTTGCTTCCCATACAACTAACTCACCCCCCGACACCTGTGTCTCGCCATTGTCCACCACCTCCTCAGACAACACTGGTAAATCCCCACTGTCAGCACACTGAGACTGCAAAAGGTCTTGCGAATTGGGGCAGAGAATGTTCTGGGGTAGCACATCAGAGAAGGGGTGACTATGGGGTTCCAGGGAGTACGTGACCACATGCAATCTCCATCTAAAAAGACATACTGAGGCTCACCACCATGCTTTACACTGCAATCTTATTGAAAGACAGACAATCAGGGGTTCACCGCCAAGTTGTCAGGCAGCATTTTTAAAGGGATTCTGTCACCACCATTTTCCATATTAAGTTATTTATACCACTGGATTTATCTCATCATAAGGATCTCCAAATGGTTATTGTTATAGGGCCCAGATGAAGATTTGTGGTGTAAAAATCGTTTTTTATCAACTGTCAATCACTTACATTAAGGAGCCCAAGGGGAGTTGACCATCGTTGCTGGAGCCCGGGCTCGGCGATTCCGTTGAAGCCCCGGACCGCCCACCTAATTAATATTCACTTCACTGAGTGAGTCAGTGAAGCTCCGGCGCGGCTGAAATCCCGCGCAGGCGCAGTACATCAGGTGAGGCCGCTGCCTGCAGACCGCACGGGCGCAGGCCTCTTGATGTACTGCGCCTGCGCGGGATTTCAGCCGCGGCGGAGCTTCACTGACTCACTCAGTGAAGTGAATATTAATTAGGTGGGCGGTCCGGGGCTCCAACGGAATCGCCGAGCCTGGGCTCCAGCAACGATGGTCAACTCCCCTTGGGCTCCTTAATGTAAGTGATTGACAGTTGATAAAAAACGATTTTTACACCACAAATCTTCATCTGGGCCCTATAACAATAACCATTTGGAGATCCTTATGATGAGATAAATCCAGTGGTATAAATAACTTAATATGGAAAATGGTGGTGACAGAATCCCTTTAAGTGGGTCACCATTACCGTGTCCCTGAAAATTGGCGGTGATGGACCTTCGTTGCTCCTAGTTGGGTGCTTCCCTAACATATGATGGGCATGTGCCTCGCCTTTCTTGGTCTGGGTGAGCACAATTGCCATGAGGATAACCACCAGGCTGTTGCCTGAGAATTTGGGGTAATGGTGGGATTAGGCAGCCTCAGAGGCATCCATGCATGCTGCCCCTGCTGTTTCCTGTCCATTTCCGTGGTGTTTCCATCATTTTCTGAGGTTTCCAGGTTTTCAACCAGCCTTCCCTAGGCAGAGCCTTGGTCCCCTGCAAAAAATGCTCGAGTCTCCCATTGACTTCAATGGAGTTCATTATTTGAAACGAGCACCCGAGCATCGGGAAAAGTTTGACTCGTATAACGAGCACCCGAGCATTTTAGTGCTCGCTCATCTCTAATCATAATATTACAGGAGATAAGTCAACTATTGTCAAAACAGCCATTTTTTTGGCTATGAGATTTTTTTTTCTGTTAGAGGAGACCTAATTTTCATACACACACAGCCAAAGAGAATTAGGGAAACCAGGCAATAGAAAGCTGGATATGCTCCTACAGGGAAAATGTTCAAGTTTGCCTAATATCAAAAGCTTGAAGGTAAAATGCCCTTGTGATTGTATTCACCCAGTAGGATTGAGACATTTGTATCTGACATGCTCAAGATGGTGGTAGAGTAAAGGTGGCCAAACACATTAGATAGAAGTTGGTTGATGGTTGAACTGTAGATAAAAAAACAAACATCTGATGAGCGATCATTTCACAGACACAGCCATACTAATTTTAGTCCATATTGGTAATTACAGTTGTTCAAACTGGTCATACATGTTCAAAGAAACTGAGTGATGGATGAAAGATGTTTCAGGGAACATTCTTTTAACCCCTTAATGACCGGGCCATTTTGCACCTTCGTGACCAGGCTTATTTTTGAAAATCTGACATATATCACTTTATGTGGTAATAACTTTGGAACGCTTTTACTTATCGAAGCCATTCTGAGAATGTTTTCTCGTGACACATTGGACTTCATGACAGTCATAAATTTGAGTCAATTTCAACTTTATTTACCAAAAATGTTGAAAAATTCGCAATTTTCAAAATTTCAATTTCTCTGCTATTAAAACAGAAAGTGATACCTCATAAAATATTTATTACTTAACATTCCCAATATGTCTGCTTTATGTTTGCATCATTTTGTAAATGTCATTTTATTTTTTTGGGACGTTAGAAGGCTTAGAATTTTGGAAGCAATTCTTAAAATTTTTAAGAAAATTTCCAAAACCCACTTTTCGAGGATCAGTTCAGATCTGAAGTCACTTTGTGGGGCTTACATAGTAGAAACCCCCCATAAATGATAAGATGGCATGGTAACCAAAGAATGAATGTTTTGGCACAGTTTTATTTTTTATTTACTTACAACGTTCATCTGACAGGATAGATCATATGCTATTTTTATAGAGCAGGTTGTTACGGATGCGATGATATCAGATATGTCTACTTTCTTTCTTTGTTTCAGTTTTACACAATAAAGCATTTGTGAAAAAAAATTATGTTTTTGTTTTTCAATTTTCTGAACGCCATAGTTTGTTTTATTTTTCTGCTGATCGTCTTGTGCAGGGGCTCGTTTTTTGCAGGAAGAGTTGACGTTTTTATTGGTACTATTTTTGGGTACATATGATTTTTTGATCATTCATTATTACACTTTTTGGGGCAATGTGACAAAAAAATTGGTAATTTTAGCGCAGTTTTTATTTATTAATTTTTACAGTGTTCACCTGAGGTGTTAGGTCATGTGATATTTTTATAGAGAAGGTCATTACGGATGTGACAATAACTAATATGTGTACTTTTTCTTATTTATTTAAGTTTTACACAATAATACCATTTTTGAAACCAAAAAAATGATGTTTTTGTGTCTCCATAGTCTGAGAGCCATAGCTTTTTTATTTTTTTGGCCGATTGTCTTAGGTAGGTGTCTCATTTTTTGCAAGATGAGGTAACAATTTGATTGGTAATCTTTGGGGGGGCATACACCCTTTTGATCTCTTGGTGTTGCACTTTTTTTTTACGGTGTTCACCTGAGGGGTTAGGTCATGTGATATTTTTATAGAGCTGGTTGTTACGGACACGGCGATACCAAACATGTTTAGGGTATTTTATTTTCTTCATTTTTACCTAATTATAAATGTGCGTAAATGGAAAAAAATGATTTTATTTTTTTTTCTTTTTTCATTTTTTTTTTTACACTTTTTTGACTCAGACCCACTTGGTTCTTGAAGATCCTTGATATACCATGGCAAGCTGGATGCCTGTGAACTCGTACGGTTGCCATCGGGACGCTGCCACAACAAAGCAGCGGCCTGATGGAAGGGGGGAGGGAGCTCCCTCCCTCTGTTCTGACCACAGCATCGGGTGTCGGCAACAGCACCGCAGCACCCGCTGGGGAAGGGAGGTAGCTTCCTCCCTGTTAACCCCTTCCATGCTGCGGTCCCTACGGATGTTACAGCTGACAATCTACTACCGCTCGGCCATCCTGGAAGGGACATGAGTGAATGCGGGGGCGGGGAGGGGTGGGGGGCCACCCCACTCGTTGTTACCTGGTCTGCTCGGCCATCCTGGGGGGGGTGATCAGGGCACTGTAGACACCCCGATCTCCTCAACACTCACTGAGGAGATCGGAGCTGCGCTGCTGAATGCTGCAATTGGTCAGTCAAATCTGACTGACCAATCGCAGCGATCCAGAGGCAGGGACCGCTGTGATTGGTCTCCTGCTGGGTGCCCGAACAGCTCAGCTGTCCGTAGCACCCGTTTAGATGCCGGTGTCACCGCAACTTGCGGTGGCACTTGGATCTCATGACGTACCGTGCACGTCATGATGCGGTAACTAACACCACATCATGACGTAACACTAAGTTAAAGAAAGATCTTTCATCCACAAATTATATTTATTTAACGCATGGCCACAATTAGACAGGTACACTCATGCATTTTATATTGGCTAAGTTCCCTCATAAGCTCCTAGTAGACTTCAATATTTTATCCAGTTGTAAAATCAGTAGCAAAATAGAAGGAACAAATAATACTAATATGTCTCAGATTGTGTCACCTTATTCATGGAGGAAAGGGATTGCATTGAATCTTTTGTAAGTTTTAAACATCAAACCTCTAGAATTTGTATTTGTGTGCGATACAGTAATTCAAATATATCACACGTGCACACCCTTAATCTATGATTTTCTATAATAGCAGGAGTTGTGTGTCTGAGATTAAAATCCTAAGGGTATGACCATATTGAGTGATCGAGTAGCGCACAGCCATACAGGCTGCAGGGGGCTCTAATTAATTAGGATTGCACTGTTTAGTTAGTTTGTAATGTTAAGGGCCACCTAGCACCAGCAATTAATATATATGTAAGTAAAGCAATGTGAGCTATATTCAAATTACTTAAGAAGGCCTTAACCTTCTCTCAGACTCTTTGATTTAGCTCACATGTAGGCATCTAAGAAAACGTTCGATTTAAAGGGGTTGGCCACTTTCTAGTTCCTGTTGACCAATGTGTTTGTAAGCTGGCTATACACCACCATATAGCCTTTGTTAAAATTGTGTTATTTTCTATATTTCATAAGTCCTATCCATAAAATGAATGCAATCGCTCCACTAATAACCATTTGCATGTCGGTTGTCGGTTTGTTGGCTGATAGCCAGAAAGTGTATGTGTCAATGCTCACAAACATTTGTTTGGGGTAATGGAAGGTCACATTAGATGGTTTACAAGATTACATACATGATTTCCAAGATACAAACCATAGAAACTGTGTCATTTGCATGTGAAATGCGTATCATTTTGGGTGAAATAATTGTTTATAAGTTCCATGATTTGCCACTTTACCATGCCATTCTTATACTCTGACAGTCCTCCAGGCATTGAAAATGCCATGAAGCTGCTGAAGGCAATCTGTTTTTATGCAGCAATCACAGACAATACACTTGTGTTGCTGCAATTTATGTGGACTTCATCTCTGTTTGTCTGCAGGGTTCTGATTAATGAATATTTGTTTTCCCCTTGTGCCACAGGGGCAGCCGGTCTAAGAATGAAAAACACAGATACTTTGCTACTGCATGTGCAATAAGTGAGACCCATTGAGTACTTTTTATTGACCATAGCCTGGAGGGGAGCAAATTCCCCTTTACATGGGAAATGTCAAAGTTACCAATCAGAAATTCATGACAACAGAAAATATTCCAATATAGTTAAACACTAGATACTTGTGAATGTCCAGTATCTCTGGCAGACACCTTTTCCTCAAATTGCTGACTTGCTTATATCAGCAGTTCCCTACTTGCAAGCATAACAGCACAATTGTAAGATGCTGATGAGTAGTAATCATAAAAGATATAGGATACATTTGCTCACAGCAAGAATACAAAATGGAATCTGTCTAACACAATTGTGTTCAGCTCAGGTTAATTTCTCTCATATACTCATGTCTCAGGAGGAACCCCCCCACCCACCCAGTGAGTATTTTCTTGTGCAGTTCCACTGAACCAGGACTCTCTGTACCATTCATCAACTGGGCGAATACACCTGGACGCCAGATTCTGGTGCATGGTCCTCCTGCAGGCTTCCCCATATGTGTTGTGATTAAAGCTGACTTATTTCTTGTAACTAATAACACCAATACAAAAGGTATAACACTAAAATAGTCACAGCCACTTGAACTCCTGTAGAGAGAATTCTCCCTATCTAACCTCCAATTCTTTTGAACCAATTGGCTGGATTTAACCAGCTTAGCCAAGTGGGTTCCAATCATCTTGGGAATTAGCAGCTCTATAATCCTTCTTTAGTTTTTTGGCATGTTCTATGTCCGTAACCACTTGAACCATACCTTTCTCACCTAGCATCTAGCATGCTGTGCCTATAATTTGACATATTCAACCCATGTGCTGCTGTAAGATAGTCTAAGACCAAAGTATGTTGGTTATTTACAATGGCAATTTGCCTTACAACAGTGAAGGGTCTCAAAAATGTCTTCTGTGATACTGTTACTACCCAAATATGGTTCAGGCATATCCAAATTTTTGCTCCCAAGGCATGAGCACAAGGGGTTTGCCCTTTTTAACCCCTCTCTTCAGCAAGGTATGTTTTGGCAAATGCTATAGCGAAATGTCTTTCTGTTCTCAGACCCACGTTCCTGGACCAAGCATAGCCAGAGTACAAACTCCTGGTAGCTGGGTAGTAAGCATGGCATAAATGCATACAGTGGGGAAAAATGTATTTAGTCAGCCACCAATTGTGCAAGTTCTCCCACTTAAAAAGATGAGAGAGGCCTGTAATTGACATCATAGGTAGACCTAAACTATGAGAGACAAAATGAGAAAACAAATCCAGAAAATCACATTGCCTGATTTTTAAAGAATTTATTTGCAAATTATAGTGGAAAATAAGTATTTGGTCACCTACAAAAAAGCAAGATTTCTGGCTCTCACAGACCTGTAACTTCTTCTTTAAGAGGCTGCTCTGTCCTCCACTCATTGCCTGTAGTAATGGTACCTGTTTGAACTTGTTATCAGTATAAAAGACACCTGTCCACAACCTCAAACAGTCACACTCCAAACTCCACTATGGTGAAGACCAAAGAGCTGTCGAAGGACACTAAAAACAAAATTGTAGACCTGCACTAGGCTGGGAAGACTGAATCTGCAATAGGCAAGCAGCTTGGTGTGAAGAAATAAACTGTGGGAGCAATAATTAGAAAATGGAAGACTTACAAGACCATTGATAATCTCCCTCGACCGTGGGGTCAAAATGATCACAAGAACTGTGAGCAAAAATCCCAGAACTACACGGGGGGACCTAGTGAATGACCTGCAGAAAGCTGGGACCAACGTAACAAAGGCTACCATCAGTAACACACTACGCCGCCAGGGACTCAGATCCTGCAGTGCCAGACGTGTCCCCCTGCTTAAGTCAGTACATATCCGGGCCCGTCTGAAGTTTGCTAGAGAGCATTTGGATGTTCCAGAAGAGTATTGGGAGAATGTCATATGGTCAGATGAAACCAAAGTGGAACTGTTTGGTAGAAACACAACTCATCATGTTTGGAGGAGAGTGAATGCTGAGTTGCATCCAAAGAACACCATACCTACTGTGAAGCATGGGAGTGGCAACATCATGCTTTGGGGCTGTTTCTCTGCAAGGGTATTGAAGATGAAATGTGGCTGGGTCTTTCAGCATGACAATGATCCCAAGCGCACCGCCATGGCAACGAAGGAGGGCTTTGTAAGAAGTATTTCAAGGTCCTGGAGTGGCCTAGCCAGTCTCCAGATCTCAACCCCATAGAAAACCTTTGGAGGGAGTTGAAAGTCCGTGTTGCCCAGCGATAGCCCCAAAACATCACTGTTCTAGAGGAGATCTGCATGGAGGAATCGGCCAACATACCAGCAACAGTGTGCCAACCTTGTGAAGACTTACAGAAAACGTTTGACCTCTGTCATTGCCAACAAAGGATATTTAACAAAGTATTGAGATGAACTTTTGTTATTGACCAAATACTTATTTTCCACCATAATTTGCAAATAAATTCTTCAAAAATCAGACAATGTGATTTTCTGGATTTGTTTTCTCATTTTGTCTCTCATAGTTGAGGTCTACCTATGATGTCAATTACAGGCCTCTCTCATCTTTTTAAGTGGGAGAACTTGCACAATTGGTGGCTGACTAAATACTTTTTTTCCCCACTGTATGCATTTATGCCACATAAAAAGATGCAGCCGAGCTAAAATTTACTGACATTTCTGATAACACATGTCACAGTGTTATCTCCTGGCATCTTTTGACAAAAGCTATTGAAATGCATTGAAAGAGTTAGTTAACCTTTTTGTGCCATTTACTTAACGCGCTAACCATCAAGTTTAGCTTGGCTGCATCTGTACATTATGAGGAAGGATGTCTCCTGATTGGTTGAAAACCAAGTTATATATGCCATAAGTATATCTCCGTTGGCATTGTAAACTATTTACTCCTCTTCCTCAGTGAGATTACCTTCCTCAAGAGCTTTTACCTTTAGCATACACAAGAGGTGGTTCTATTGGGACCAGTACAGTTTAGTAACCTTAGGAACTGAAGTACCCCCACCTCTTCCCCTCTGGGTATTACTAACTGCAAACACTCACAATATGCGTAATTGAGGACACCACTAGCAGTATAATGAGGATGGGATGGTGGCATCTGAAACTTACCCAAGGAGCTGGCCCTAGGCTTCACAGTTCATTTAAACAACATCCAAGGGGGTGTTAGACAATCTGGCCACCATAAGGGGAAGAATACTTGTATTAAGGTTTGAAGGATGGTTACTGGTTGGCTCAATTAGTCACAGCAGCAAGCTGTTAATGCCACCTCTGAGTCTGAGACCATGCCTTTAAGCCAAAGTTCAGGACATTCCTTCGGCTTCTCCTCCTTGCGGCTCCAAAGAAGCCTTTCATTTGCATCATCTCTGACTTCATTGCCCCTGCTAGTGAGGTGACTTTTTTCATAATAAAAGCCAACACCATCCCATGTCCTATGGAAGATACTTAAAATCAGACTTGGACTGGTGAATCCTCCTGTGGGTCCCTGAGCGCGCTTAGGTGGGCGCTTAGTCTCCCATCCCCTACATAAGTGGAATATGGCACAGTAGACTGACTGCACTACAGCCTATGTTTGTATAAAACTGGGTATATTATTTAACAAACTACGCCATTTATTATTAAGCACACATTGAGTGATGGAGAAGACTTCTAGATATGTACAGAGGCAGTCCAGCCAGTATCTTCTTCCCCAGAGAAGTCACTGTGGCGACCCACATAATTCATCATCTTGTAGTGTTCTGCTACTGCTGCTACTATGTGAGCAGGTAATATTTGCATGTAGCTTTACAATGAGCCCCAAAATTAATTTTACTGGTGGGCCCTATGCATCCCAGTATGACACTGCTCAAAATAGTTTCTCTTCTGCTGAGCTGTGTGAGGACAATTTCATATTCATCATCTGAAAATGACATAAGATTATGTAATCTTGTTTACATACAAAACCTGTGTTGAACGATGTATTAAAAAATATATAAATTCTCAAATGTTATGTTATGCTTTTTATTTAAATATGTTCGTGATCAATACATTGTTGGCAAACTATAAGTAATACAATTGTAATAATTAATATTATTACTATTACAGGTCCAGGCCAAATACAACATAACCAAATATGAAAATATGTCTTTGTTATGTGCATTGCTGGAAAATCTCCTTCAGCACAGAAAAGAAGATCAAGAAGCAATGCATTGTGAAGTTTTTGACAATGAAACAAAATTGTTTGTGCAGAACCTTGACCATACAATACTCAAGATTTCAGACGAATTTCCATTGCTTAGTCTAATCCTATGGAGATTGGGAACTTTAGTTTCATACATAGCAAATGAAAAGAATTGATGGGTTTGTTACTGAAAAAATGCAGCACAGAAACACATTTAAATAGTAGTTGTTTTTATTTCTATTATTGTCTCACTTTATTCTGTTTAAAAAGGAACATAAACTAAAAAAACGAAACTAAAAATAAATACATTTTTTTTCTAAATACAGTATATCAGTAAACCCTTTCCACAGGTACGTTCAAATCGTGAGTAAGGCTACTTTCACACTAGCGTTTTTAAATTCCGGTATTGAGTTCCGTCATAGGGGCTCAATACCAGAAAAAAAACGCTTCAGTTTTGTCCCCATTCATTGTCAATGGGGACAAAACTGAACTGAAGACAATGGAATGCTCCTGAAAGCATTCCGTTCCGTCTTCAGACCGGAGAACAAACCGCAGCATGCTGCAGTTTTCTCTCCGGTCCAGGCATCCGCACCAAGACGGATCCGGAATGACCCCCAATGCAAGTCAATGGGGACGGATCCGTCTGGTGTGACCACAATGGTAAACGGATCCGCCCTCCTTTGACTTTCAATGGAGTTCAGGACGGATCCGTCACCACATACAGACAGACAGACACACACACATACACACACACACATACACACAAACACATACATACTTACATACTCCAGGCAGGCAGGCCGCACGTCTTCATGACCAGGAGGCGCGCCGCTATGACTCTTCCCTACAGCGCCCAGCAGAGGGCGCTGTGGGGAATCGTCATAGCTGCGTGCCTCCTGGGCGTGAAGACGTGTGGCCTGCCTGCCTGGAGTATGTAAGTATGTATGTGTTTGTGTGTATGTGTGTGTATGTATGTATGTTTGTATATGGTACTGTATGACATGTGTGGGGCCGGAACGCGGTTCCGACCCCACACATGTCCCTGCGGCAGTCCAGATCCGGCGGCACCCTTCACCTGCCGGATCCGGACTGCCGCTAGTGTGAAAGTAGCCTAACTTGCCGCAAAGACATACAGCGTCAAGTAAAAATAAAAAACTGAGAAATTTGCAATTTGTTTGGTGACCTTACTTCCCAAAAAATGAAAAAAAAAATATCAAAGGCACACACACATACACCAGAATGGTACCATTAAAAATTTCTACAAAAAAAAAAAAAAGCCCTCACACAGCTCAGGTGACAAAAAAAAATCATTTCATGAAAATCCACGTTGCAAAATCCAATTGGTGCTGCTTCCCTTCTGAGCCCTGCCATTTGACCAAACAGCAGTTTATGACCTGTAATCAAGAAACATTGTGCAACAAACGTGGAGTGATTTTTGTGAAAATGAAAATATTTGGGGCTAATGCATTGTACTATTAGAAATAATTAAATTTTTAATTTTCACAGTCCTACATTAATAAAGTGACTTGTCAGGTCACAACCATCGCTATACCCCTAGCTAAATTTATTGGGGAATATAATTTCCCACACAGGGTCATTTCTTATGGACTTTCACTGTCTTGGTACATTGTGAATTTATCCACCCATTTCCAGGAGGAATTACAGAGGAACATGTTATTTCATGGAGAAAACAAATGGTTATTAAATAGACATGTCAGGGAAGCTAGAAGCTCCTTGCTTTCTTTGGCTTATGTTTACATGATAAATCCAAGGATTTCTGCTTGAGATATGCTGCAGACAGTATTGCACTGATGCAAACTGCACAGGGTGCGATTCTCTGCTGCCGTAGAGAAAATATACAGTAGGCTGGCACTCCCTACGATTCCTGGTACATGTCTCCATTCCACAATGATATATTATAGAAACATTTAGCTATATACCAGTACACAGTGGTGCTCTATGTAAGAAAATCTCGACTTCAATATTCTAAAAGAAAATTTGTGGGACTCACCATTCAATATAAAACAAGAGTACTTTGAAGAAGCAGGTACATAGGATGTGGATCAACAGGTGACGGCTGTTTTGTGCTCTCCCGCACTTTGTTTGGCCTGCACGCATGCATAGATATTGACCTTTTATCATATATCCATATCAACAGTGTACAAATTGTTACAGACCATATTACATATACAGTATAATCAAAGGGTAAAATGTACGTAATCCCAAAGGTTACAGTGGCTTTAATCCAAGATAACACTCATGTCATTTTTATCATTTAAAAGAGGTCCCATAGCCTGAGGGCGCATAATGATTCCAGCTTTGTTTTTCACCACCCCCTGTGCTTAATGGAGCTACTTTCACTAGACTAAAAACTGCATCTGAATTTTTGGGGCTCCAAGCAAAGTTATGTTTGGTGGCTCTAGTCAGGGTGGACAGCCAGGAATTTCTATTCCCGGCAGCAGTTCCCTGTCTGTCCACACCTGGATGAGTGTCATTAGGACACAGATGTAGTTGAAATCTGTGGCCAAGAATGATTCTACCTCTTGTACTTCCTGAGGTGAAAATTTAAATGGTACCCCCACCCCTGTGCCAAATTCTTATTCCATCCCTTCCTCTTCAGCCCTACTGCTAAAGGCATATTTGAAGTGCACATCATGTACAGCACCACATATCTCTTACATCCAGTTATGTCTCCTCTAATGTAGACAAACTCTTTCCTCATCTTCTCCATTCGGACCAAACCGTCATGACAAATTATCATGTCGTCTCTGCAGACTTTGACACACACACAAGTTAGATTCCTCACTTTTCAATCAACCCCACCTGCCTAATAACCAACCCCCTGATTTCCCCCTCCCCCCCAAGTGTCCTAACAGTGTTAGGGTACTTTCACACCTGCGGCATTGGACTCCGGCCACATTGACTGTAATGAGTGCAGGCCACGGATCCGGCCGCATCACGGCAAACCCTGCCGAGAGGCGGCCGGAACAAAAGTACAACATGCTGAAAGCAGCTCCTAGAGCACATTACTCCTTGCTTTTCACTGAACAATGAACTTTATTTACAAGAGAGGGAAAGTAAGCAAGAGACATCCTACTCATTGAACAGATAACAGACTAAAAGGGGTTGTCCGGGATCAAAGTCATTTTTAAAAACATTTATAATCACCTTCACATGCCGCTACATGGTTCCCCTGTAAGTGTGCTTAGTATTTTTCTTCATCTCTGGTGCTCCTACGGGTCTCCAACGCTGCTCTCAATATTGTTTACATAGCAGCTCCTGCACTATGTAATTTCCAGTCGCACTGCCTTGTGGGTCCCACAAGGCAGCACGGCTCTGCAGTTGGACGTTGCAGGCCTTACCACTCCCCCTTATTCCCTCCTCCAAAACGTCCTCCTTCTTCCCAGACTAACGCCCCTCTGTGCCTGGTGATGTCACAGAGGGGTGTGCTCTAGTACCAACAGTTCCCTCCTACTAAACAGCCTCCTGAAGCGCTCCAGAACACTGCTGTGTGCTGGTGACGTCACCGGGCTTCTTGCTAAACGGAAGAAGAGGCTTAGCACACCAGTAAGGAACCTGGTACGTCACTCACTTGCCAAAAAAACTCACTTCCAGTCTACGATTGCATCATGAGGAATGGGGGCATCAAAAGCAAGCAATGAAGTTAAAATCATCATGTATGTAGCCTATTAGGAAAAAGCAGGCTATTAACAAAGAATCACCAAACCCAGACAACCCCTTTAAGCCAGATAGGAACTAAGAGAAGTATTTGGACCCTGCTGGTACCAAGTGAAGTGAATTACAAGTAGAGAAACATGTTTGTATTACCAAGTTCATTCTCTAAACTACGTTCAAGTTTACCAGTCTGGACTTCTTTGTCCACTTCAACTCACGCACCCAGGGTGTGATGGCCTACACTAGACACTACACTAGACCATATTATGCCTCTCGCAGACCTCAACACAGATATACTGGGGCTCCCCGGGCTTATGTTCCACTTCCTACAATACTGTGCCCTCTTTGCTTCCCAGCAGTACCCCAGTATTTATTATTTTCCCTTTGTACTGCCCCCTGTATTATTATAATGTCCAGTAGTGCCCCTGTATTATTTTAATTAGAGATGAGTGAAGTTTTGAAAAATTTGATTTGGCCGACTTTGCCAAAGTCAATAAATTTGATTTGTTCCCAATTATTTAGGCTTTGTAATATGGTCAGGTTCTGGACGGGGCTGCTCTTTTCGGGACGATGACTCCGTAACTATTAGGTTATTAGGGCATAATAGTCCCAATAGGGCAATGCTAGGGAGAGAAATTATTTGTTCCCTTGCTACCCGTTCCGAGTACAGCCTGAACCAGCCCACGTATGCATGAGTTATCTACCACATTTGTGTGTTCATCACTGTATCTGTAAGACGGTTCCAATCCTGGAATGCAATTTTCAGTTTATATATGTTTTTTTGCTAGTTTTAGTTTTTCTTTCAGTATACTTCCCTCTCTTTTTGGTCAGTTACCAAATTAATTAAAAAAAATTAAGTCACAAATCGGTATAATTGTTAAAGGCCGCGCAGCATCTTTAATGCACCTTATAATAGAGCTATTGCTGGTATAGGGTTTCACTGGTTAGGTGGGGGCACAATATGCAAATTATTGCTGTTCTGGCCTGCAATCTCCTGCAGGTTATTTGACAGTAAACATAGAATATTAATCAGCTCTGGCATACCCACTTCTCCAACCTCAGCGCTCTCCTGCCCTTCAGGTGGGAACCCTTCTTCTGCCATCTGCTTTTCTTACTTTTCCACATTATCTAATATTCAAAAGAATATGTAATCAGAAACATCCAGCTCCTCCTCTCTCTGCATCTTGTTGACTTTTCTAAGACATTGAGACTTTAAAGGATGATTTGGAAGAAGTAAACATCATTAACACCTGGCCCCCCTAAGGAGTGTAGACTGGATGTTATTGGTTATCATGATGGCACTGGAGTAATAAAGGCTTCCATCTTATTAGTATTGAATTACATATCTTAGTTTACGACTGATGTAGGAACAAGTAAATGCAGGAATAAATAAAACTGATGCAGAATAGATCTCCCTGCACTCTCCTTCTCCAATAATCTTCTATTAATGATTTTCAGAATCACTGTCGCTAGCACATGAGCGCTTGCCACGTCTCTCCCTGTGCTCAGTTCACAAGACAATGGAGGAGACCACGAGGGATGAAGGTTTTATAGGGCAGTGATATTACAGGGGATGGCTATCTGCGGATTGACTGGCTGCATGGCATTATGGGTGATCTCGCATTCCGGAGCTTGTCTTCTCTACACCTAGTTTCACTTTGTAACGCAGGCAGCCGCCATTTAAGGAAAACCTGAGAAAATTTGGATTTCTTTCGAATCAAGGTTTTCCTAGACTTCGGACCGCATTCCGCTTCGAATGCTTTGCTTTGCTCAACACTAATTATAATGTCCCTCTCTCTGTACTGCCCCAGTAGTACCTCCTGTGTTATTACAATGTCCCTCTAACATACACTCCCATGTAAAAACAACAGTCCCCTGCCTTCAGCCCACTACTTTCAGCCCTCAACAACATATAGTCCCATGTTAAAAAAAGGACACTCCCCTCCAGCCACCTTCAAAAAGGAGTCCAAAGTAAGAAATCATTTTTCCCCATCTACAATGCACACAGAAGCAGATGCCTCTACATAACTTCTTATTAAGACCAGAGTCTAAGTGAGGTCTTAATGAATGACCCCTATTTTTTTTGTTTGTTTGTAAACACAGCACAGAGTAGTGTGGGATAAAAAAAAATCTGTTGTATTTCATCTCAGGGCAGTTCAAATGTATTTTTTTAGTTTTAAAAAACAGCATATATGTCTTACAATACACAGGATAGCAGAGTATAATATCTCCGGGTGATAACACGATATACTAGGCCAAAATCTGTGTGAGTGAACATCTTCACACAGTTCACATTTATTTATTTTTTGTTAACGTTTGTAAAAACAGCATCTACGTGTCTTACAATATGCAGGGTAGCAGAGAATAACATCTAGGAGTGATAATGTGATCCAATTTAACATTTTGTGGTTAAAGTTTTGAAAACCAGCATATGCGTATGCAGTGTGGTGGTGCATAACATCATAGTAACATAGTAACATAGTTTATAAGGCCGAAAAAAAAGACATCTGTCCATCCAGTTCAGTCTGTCATCCTGCAAGTTGATCCAGAGGAAGGCAAAAAAAAAACCCTGTGAGGTAGAAGACAATTTTCCCCACTTTAGGGGAAAAAAACAATCCTTCCCAACTCCAATCAGGCAATCAGAATAACTCCCTGGATCAATAACCATCTCTAGTAACTATTACCTGAAATTATTACACTCCAGAAATACATACAGGCCCTATTGAACCCTTTAAGTTAACGTACCATCACCACCTCCTCAGGCAGAGAGTTCCATAGTCTTATTGCTCTTACCATAAAGAATCCTTTTCTATGTTTGCGTACAAACCTTCTTTCCTCCAGACGCAGAAGATGTCCCCTCGTCACAGTCACAGTCCTGGGGATAAAAAGATCATGGGAGAGATCTCTGTACTGACCCCTGATGTATTTATACATAGTTATTAGATCTCCCCTCAGTCGTCTTTTTTTCTAACGTGAATAACTCTAATTTTGATAATCTTTCTGGGTACTGTAGTCCACCCATTCCAGTTTTTACTTTAGTTGCCCTTCTCTGAACCCTCTCCAGCTCTGCTATGTCTGCCTTGTTCACAGGAGCCAGAACTGTACACAGTACTCCATGTGTGGTCTGACTAATGATTTGTAGAGATGAGCGAGCATACTCGTCCGAGCTTGGTACTCGTTCGAGTATTAGGGTACTCGTAAGTACTCGCAGCTCGGACGAGTATCTCGCCATACTCGAGGAAATGGCAACTTCCGCATCGTGCTTTTTTGGCGCCTAAAAACACAGCCAATCACAAGCCAGGAGACTCTGCGTACCACCCAGCATCACGTGGGGCCCTTACATGTCGATAGCAGGGGTTGGCTGGCCTGATCAGGTGACCCAGGAATATACTACCGACTGGCCGCGGTGCTCGTCTCAGATGCCGTCTGGATGTCGTTAGGGATAGAGCTGCTGCCTTTCAGGGACAGTGTTAGGGCCTGCATTTAGTTGTCTGTTAGGCAGGGATCGCCCACAAAGAACCCAACAGCCCTTCTAAGGGCTAGAAGACATTTTATTTTATTATTTTTGTCACTTGGCTGGCTGGCACTAGTAGTGCAGCTATCGCCATATCTAACCCTGTTTTTTTTTTATTGTTCTATCTCAGTGATACAAATCCATTGCACACAGCACTGTGGAACCATTCTGTGTGTCACAGTTCAGCACACTCACTCCAATCCATATATACTGTCCAGGTGACACTTTCTGTACGTCACAGAATACAACCAAGTCATTTGCTACCAATATCATCTACCGCTTGATCCAGAAAATTCTCTGTGCGACATTTGTCTGGGTCGCAGACTAAATAGCCACCGTTAACAGGGTGTCAGTCAGTCCTACCATAGTTCCTGCACGTTACGTTCCCAAAAAAACAAAATTTTAAAAAAATATAAAAAACAAAATATTAAAAAAAATTATTTTTTCAGTTGTTTTAGCTCAGTGATACAAATCCATTTTACTCAGCTTTGTGTAACCTTACTGTGTGTCACAGTTCAGCACATTCGCTCCCATCCATATATCCTGTCCAGGTGACACTTTCTGTACGTCACACAATACAACCAAGTCATTTGCTACCAATATCATCTACCGCTTGATCCAGAAAATTCTCTGTGCGACATTTGTCTGGGTCGCAGACTAAATAGCCACCGTTAACAGGGTGTCAGTCAGTCCTACCATAGTTCCTGCACGTTACGTTCCCAAAAAAACAAAATTTTAAAAAAATATAAAAAACAAAATATTAAAAAAAATTATTTTTTCAGTTGTTTTAGCTCAGTGATACAAATCCATTTTACTCAGCTTTGTGTAACCTTACTGTGTGTCACAGTTCAGCACATTCGCTCCCATCCGTATATACTGTCCAGGTGACACTTTCTGTACGTCACACAATACAACCAAGTCATTTGCTACCAATATCATCTACCGCTTGATCCAGAAAATTCTCTGTGCGACATTTGTCTGGGTCGCAAACTAAATAGCCACCGTTAACAGGGTGTCAGTCAGTTCTACCATATTTCCTGCACGTCACGTTCCCAAAAAAACAAAATTGTAAAAAAATATAAAAAACAAATATAAAAAAAAAATTATTTTTTCAGTTGTTTTAGCTCAGTGATACAAATCCATTTTACTCGGCTTTGTGTAACCTTTCTGTGTGTCACAGTTCAGCACATTCGCTCCCATCCGTATATACTGTCCAGGTGACACTTTCTGTACGTCACACAATACAACCAAGTCATTTGCTACCAATATCATCTACCGCTCGATCCAGAAAATTCTCTGTGCGACATTTGTCTGAGTCGCAGACTAAATAGCCACCGTTAACAGGGTGTCAGTCAGTCCTACCATAGTTCCTGCACGTCACGTTCCCAAAAAAACAAAATATAAAAAAAATAAAATAATTTTTTCAGTTGTTTTAGTTCAGTGATACAAATCCATTTTACTTAGCTGCGTGTAACCTTTCTGTGTGTCACAGTTCAGCACACTCGCTCCAATCCGTATAATCTGTCCAGGTGACACTTTCTGTATGTCACTTAATTCTACCGGACTTAATTTTTTATTTTTTTTTATCATACACCTATATACAAAAAATGTTGAACCCCAGGGCTAAGGGTCAAGGGCGAGGACGTGGGCATTCAATTACTGCAGGGGGCAGAGGCCGTGGTCCTGGGCAGGGTGAGACAGTACCCGCTGATGAGGGAGCAGGGGAATTCCGCAGAGCTACACTCCCTAGCTTCATGTCTCAACTTACAGGGACACGTGGTAGAGGACTGTTGAAACCACAACAGTGCGAACAGCTGATCTCGTGGATTGCGGACAATGCTTCAAGTAATTTGTCCACCAGTCAGTATTCCACGCAGTCCACCCACGTTACCCAAGGGAGCACTCCTCTAGCTCCTCCACCTCAACCTCCTTCCCCCCAGTCTGCCCCCTGCCAGGAAAATTTGGAATGCGATCCAGCATACTCTCAGGAACTGTTTTCTGGACCCTTCCCAGAGTCACAAACCACTTCTCAGGTTGCTGCTGACCTCGTTCCCGATGCCCAAGTTTTAAAACTGTCGCAGTCTGTGGGTGATGATGATGATGATGACAATGTAGAGTTAGTGGAAGAAGTTTGTAAAGAGGTGTCGGACGATGAGGAGACACGGTTGTCAGACAGTGGTGAAGTTGTTGTTAGGGGAGGAATTCCGAGGGGGGAGCAGACTGAGGAATCGGAGGATGACGAGGTGACTGACCCAAGCTGGGTTGATATGCCGAGTGAAGACAGTGCTTCTGAGGCGGAGGCGAGTGCTGCACCAGAACAGGTTGTAAGACGCAGTGGTGTGGCCAGAGGGAGAAGCAGGGCCAGAGCTGGTGCATCAGCAGCAACTGTTTCACGTAGGGAAGCTCCCGTGGCGAGGCCTAGATGTTCGCAAGTCCGGAGGTTTTTTAAAGAAAGTGAGGATGACCGACGGACTGTGGTGTGCAACCTGTGCCACACCAGGATCAGCAGGGGTGCCACCACTACTAGCCTAACCACCACCAGCATGCGCAGGCATATGAGTGCTAAACACCCCACTCAATGGAACCAAGGCCGTTCACCACCCCCTGCGGGTCACACCACTGCTCCTTCCCCTGTGTCACTCGCTGCCTCTGCTAGTCAACCCCCTGCCCAGGACCCCAGCACGAGCGCCTCCCGCCGGAAAACCACACCTTCACCTCCACGATCCTCCACAGTGTCCACCAATGTGTCCCAGCGCAGCGTTCAGCTGTCTTTACAGCAGACGCTGGAGCGCAAGAGGAAATACAGTTCCACCCACCCACATGCCCAAGCCCTCAACGTCCACATCTCCAAATTGCTTAGCCTGGAGATGCTGCCCTATAGGCTGGTAGAGACCGAGGCCTTTCGAAATCTCATGGCGGTGGCTGCCCCTCGGTATTCCGTCCCCAGCCGCCACTATTTTTCCCGATGTGCCGTCCCAGCCCTACACCAGCACGTGTCACAGAACATCATCCGTGCCCTGACCAACGCTGTTTCTGAGAAGGTCCACCTAACCACGGACACGTGGACAAGTGCTGCCGGGCAGGGACACTATATCTCACTGACGGCACATTGGGTTAACTTGGTGGAGGCTGGGACCGAGAATGACCCTGGGGCCTCTCATGTACTGCCCACACCGAGGATTGCGGGGCCTACCTCGGTCACGGTCTCTCAAACGTACTATGCCTCCTCCTCCACCGAATTACCATCCGTGGGCACGGCGCCTTCAGTCGGTAGCTCTAGGCGCAGCAGCAGTGCCGTGGGTAAGCGCCAGCAGGCGGTGCTCAAACTGCTGAGCTTAGGTGACAAAAGGCACACCGCCCAAGAGCTGTTACAGGGCATCACGGCGCAGACCGATGTGTGGCTGGCACCGCTGAACCTCAAGCCAGGCATGGTTGTGTGTGACAACGAGCGTAACCTGGTGGCGGCTCTGCAACTCGGCAGACTGACACATGTGCCATGCCTGGCCCACGTGTTCAATCTTATAGTTCAGCGGTTCCTCAAGACATACCCCAATCTGTCTGATTTGCTCACCAAGGTGCGCCGCATCTGTGCGCATTTCCACAAGTCTAGCACAGGTGCTGCCACTCTCAGGGCAGCGCAGCGCCGCCTACAACTGCCCGCTCACCGACTGTTGTGCGACGTGCCCACGAGATGGAATTCCACATTAAATATGTTATCCAGAGTTTACCAGCAGCGCAGAGCGATTGTAGACTGCCAGATGTCATCTTCCACCAGAACTGGTAGTCAGGTCTCTCAGATTCCTCAAGTCTACAATGAGGAGTGGACGTGGATGTGTGATATCTGACAGGTGTTGAGCAACTTTGAGGAGTCAACACAGATGGTCAGCGGCGATGCCGCCATTATTAGCCTCACCATCCCGCTGCTTTGCCTGTTGAAAAAAATCACTGCTCAACATCAAGTCGGATGCTTTGCGCTTGTCACAAGAGACGGTGGAGGAAGATACGTCACTTGATAGCCAGAGCACCCTCCGGTCTGTTTCTCAGCGCGTATCGGAGGAGGGGGATGAGGAGGAAGAGGAGGAGAATGTTGGCGAGACAGTAGAGGGTACCAGTGCTCAGTCCTTAACTCTTGAGCGTGTATGGGCTGAAGAGGAGGACTTGGAGGAGGAGGAGGAGGAAATAGAGAGTCAGGCCAGTGAGGAGAGGGAATTCTTGCGTGTTGGGACTCTGGCGCACATGGCAGACTTCATGTTAGGCTGCCTATCCTGTGACCCTCGCGTTAGAAGAATTTTTTCAAACACCGATTACTGGGTGTTCACTCTCCTGGACCCACGGTACAAGCAGAACCTTTCCACTCTCATCCCTGCAGAGGAAAGGAGTATGAGAGTGAATAGGTATCAACAGGCCCTGGTGCACAAGCTGAAACAATTCTTCCCATCTGACGCCGCTAGCGGCAGAGGGCATGGTTCTGGTGGCCAAGTAGCGGGGGAGAGGAGGCGAGCAGGCAGCTTGTCCAGCACTGGCAGGGGAACGCTCTCCAAGGCCTTTGCCACTTTTATGTCACCCCAGCAAGACACTGTCACCTGTCCCCAGTCTAGGCAGAGTAGGGGGGAGCTGTACAGAAAGATGGTGAGGGAGTACCTAGCTGACCATACCAACGTCCGGACCGATCACTCTGCTCCATGCAACTACTGGGTTTCAAAGCTGGACACGTGGCCTGAACTGGCGCTGTACGCCTTGGAGGTGCTGGCCTGCCCTGCTGCTAGCGTGCTGTCAGAGCGGGTATTCAGTGCAGCTGGTGGCGTCATCACCGATAAGCGTACACGCCTGTCAACTGACAGCGCTGACAGGCTGACGCTTATTAAAATGAACAAAGCCTGGATTTCACCGGAATTCAAATCTCCTCCGGGGGAAAGCAGCTAAAGATTTAAATAACTTATGTATCCGATTCCTCCTCTCTACTCCTCCTCCTACTCCTCCTCCTCCTCCATATCGTCTTTGCCTAATGCTGACCCAAAAAACGCCATTTTTTAGAGGTCCAACTGGCACTCTTTTAGCACAAGTTTTCAGGAGGGCCCCCTACAGGCCCTCTCTTCAAACAATTTTTCAGGAGGGCCCCCCTACAGGCCCTCTATTTAAACAATTTTTCCAGAGGTCCACCTACAGGCCCTCTATTCCAACAATTTTTCCAGAGGTCCACCTACAGGCCCTCTCTTCAAACAATTTTTCGGGAGGGCCCCCTACAGGCCCTCTATTCAAACAATTTTTCCGGAGGTCCACCTACAGGCCCTCTCTCCAATTCCAGTTCAAAGTTTTATTTGCGCATACTGCATGCATTTTTATTTTTGGGATAGGTGTGAAAAATAATATTACTTGCGAATCTATATTGCCAAACATTGGATACGGTAGCAAGTAGAAGACCAAACACATGCTGCTCACAGGGTTCCGCAAATTCCTGGTCCACCCGCAAATTCCTTGTCCACAATGTCATGGAGGACGAGGTTCTGTGGATGAGCAACAAGTCCTTCTGTACTGAAATCGCTGACAAAGTCTCCATCTAAGAAGCTACAGACCATTGTGGAGAGAGCGGCACAGCTCGCCATCAAAGTGAGGAACCCCAACGCCAGACTGCGCAGAGAAGATAACGAATAAATATCTCTGTGGTTATTTTTGCTAAATAAAAGTTAAATAAACCCCCCAAAAAATTAATCTGTTAATGTGCCTGATCCACCCAAGTTGAATCTGTCCCATCATGAGAAAGTCCCCCCCAAGGAGTCCCCTCTGTAACTTGCTTCCCATACAACTACCTCACCCCCCCGACACCTGTGTCTCGCCATTGTCCACCACCTCCTCAGACAACACTGGTAAATCCACACTGTCAGCACACGGAAACAGCAAAAGGTCTTGCGAATTGGGGCAGAGAATGTTCTGGGCTAGCACATCAGAGAAGGGGTGACTATGGGGTTCCAGGGAGTACGTGACCACATGCAATCTCCATCTAAAAAGTCATGCCACACTTGATCAATCTCATAATTTACGACTGTACCAGTTGATGCTAAATTTTTAAGTTGGGGTCCTGCGTCGTCATTCTAAATACATCCGGCTGTTGTCACCAACACACACGCTAGCCCAGGGGGCACTCCTCTGGCTCTTCCACCGAAACCTCCTTGCCCCACCCTGCACCCCACCTACAGGCCCACTCTCCAAACAATTGACGTCTTTTTTCCTATCTTTCTCTCTCTCCAAACTATTTTTCCGGATAGCTACCATATACGGTATTAAACTGAGAAGAATACAGAGAACACATGCTACACTTGATCTAGTTCATAATTTACGACTGTACCGCTTGATGCAACAGTTTTCAAAAATCCATTCTGGCTGTTGTCACCACCACACACGCTAGCCCAGGGGGCACTCCTCTGGCTCTTCCACCGAAACCTCCTTCCCCCAGCCTGCCCCCCCACCTACAGGCCCACTCTACAAACAATTTAGCCGGATAGGGGACGTATCAGAAGTTTCACTCATGTTAGTTTTTGTTCTTCTTTTATCTGCCTCCTGACCTGTGATAGGCAGAGCATGGACACGTCCCCTTAGCTGCAGTGGGAAAGACACTCCCCTGGCCAGAGCAAGCTCTTTTTCCCTTTTCCGTGTTCGAAATATCCATTAAATATAGGGTCCCAAGATAGGGGACGTATACGCTATTAAACTGAGAAGAATCGATACTGCACCGGCTGATGCTAGAGCATTTCCAAATGCATTCCGGCTGTTGTCACCACCACACACGCTAGCCCAGGGGGCACTCCTCTGGCTCTTCCACCGAAACCTCCTTGTCCCCCACCTACAGGCCCTCTCTCCAAACAATTTACCCCTGGTAGGGGGACGTATTAGATATCGTACTGATTCTGCATTGCCTCCTGCGATAGACGGGAATGGAACCCAGATCAACTGCTTGGGAAGTAGCTATGCTCACCACTATACCACCAGCAGGCACAGCAACTGATAAGAACAGATACTAAACTTGATGTCAGCTGCAGTGCCAGCATGAGCAGTGGTGTCACCTGCAGGCGGTGATGGACCTTCGTTGCACCTAGTTGGGTGCTTCCCTAACATGTGATGGGTATTTGCCTCGCCTTTCTTGGTCTGGGTGAGCACAATTGCCATGAGGGTAACCACCAGGCTGTTGCCTGAGGATTTGGGGTAATGGTGGGATTAAGCAGCCTCAGAGGCATCCATGCATGCTGCCCCTGCTGTTTCCTGTCCATTTCCGTGGTGTTTCCATCATTTTCTGAGGTTTCCAGGTTTTCAGGCAAACTTCCCTGTGAAGAGCTTTGGTCCCCCGCAAAAATGCTCGAGTCTCCCATTGACTTCAATGGGGTTCGTTACTCGAAACGAGCACCCGAGTATCGGGAAAAATTCGTCTCGAATAACGAGCACCCGAGCATTTTAGTACTCGCTCATCTCTAATGATTTGTAAAGTGGCAGGACTATGTTCTCATCATGGGCATCGATGCCCCTTTTGATGCAACCCATTATCTTATTGGCCTTAGCAGCAGCTGTCTGACACTGGTTTCTACAGCTTAGTTTGCTGTTCACAAAAATTCTTAAGTCCTTTTCCATGTCAGTGTTACCCAGCGTTTTACCATTTAGTATGTACTGGTGACTTGTTATTATTCCTTCCTATGTGCATAACCTTACATTTGTCAGTGTTAAACCTCATGTGCCACTTCTCTGCCCAAGCCTCCAATCTATCCAGATCCCTCTGTAGCAGTGTACTGTTCTCTTCTGTGTTAATTACTTTACACAGTTTAGTGTCATCTGCCAAAATTGATATTTTACTGTGCAAACCTTTTACAAGATCAATAATAAATATATTAAAGAGGATAGGGCCCAATACCGACCACTGTGGTACCCCACTAGTCACAGTGACCCAATCTGAGTGTGTACCCTTAATAACCACCCTCTGTTTTCTATCACTGAGCCAGTTACTTACCCAAATACAGATATTTTCCCCCAGTCCAAACAGTCTCATTTTATATACTAACCTTTTATGTGATATAGTGTCAAATGCTTTGGAGAAGTCCAGATATACAACATCCATTGATTCGCCACGGTCAAGTCTAGAACTTACCTCCTGATAGAAACTAATTAAATTGGTTTGACATGACCGATCCTTCATGAAGCCATGCTGATTTGGAGTTATTTGCTTATTTTCATTGAGGTACTCCAAGATAGCATTGCTTAGAGAACCTTCAAACAGTTTACCCATGATAGATGCTTCACTTACCGACCTATAGTTTCCAGGCTCTGTTTTTGGACCCTTTTTGAATATAGGCACCACATTTGCTATGCGCCAATCCTATGGAACACCCCCTGTCAGTATAGAGTCCTTAAATATCAGAAATAACATTACTTAATTCTCTTAGGTGTATCCCATCTGGTCCTGGCGATTTGTCTATTTTAATCTTTTTAAGACGCCACCCTACTTCTTCCTGGGTCAGACAGGGCATTTTTAATGGGGAATTCTTTTACAATGGAGAAAAGGGACCAGGCTGAGCTGTGGCTCTCACCACTCAACCTACAACCAGGCGTGGTTGTGTCTGATAACGGCCTCAACTTAGTGGCGGCTTTGGAGCTTGGCAAGCTCACACACCTACTGTCACGCTCAGGTGTGGGGGGAAAACCACACAGAGCGTAGGAGGGACAGAAGATTAGGCCTGGAAACTAAGGAAGGAAGATGGACACCTCCTATATGAAACCCTGACTCTAATCCTGACTGACTACCAGTATGAACAGGCCTCAAAGGTAGGCGAGTTCATATACAGGAACCTAAACCAAACTGACCCTATAGGACCCTGGAACTAATTACAGGAATGAGTCCACCTGTTCCAACAGGAAGGACAAACAGGAGTTTCCCTCAGGCCAAACAAGTGCTTCAACTTAGTGGTTTCAGCGGTTTCTCAAAACCTACACCAATTTGCCTGAGCTGCTGGTGAAGGTGCCCATTTCCGAAAGTCACCTACAGCTTCCGCCGATCTGGCAACGCTGCAGCAGCGCTTACACTTGCCAGCTCACTGACTGCTGTGTGACCTGAGCACGCACTGGAGCTCTACCTGCTCACAATAAAGAAGGACAGCGCTGCATGTGGAAAAAGTTCTGATAAGCGGCCTAGTGACACAACTAGGAGGGAAAAGTTTTGTAAAATGCTAAAGGAGTACCTAGCTGACAATGTCAACGTCCTCAGCGATCCCTCTGTGCCTTATAATTATTGGGTGTCTAAGCTGGACACGTGGCACGAACTGGCGCTCTACGCCTTGGAGGTGCTGGCCTGGCCGGCCGCCAGCGTTTTGTCGGAGCGGTTATTTAGTGCCGCTGGGGGCATAATAACTGCTAAGCGCATCCGCCTGTCAACTGAAAATGCTGATGCTAATCAAAATGAACAAGGCCTGGATTGCCCCTGACTTTGCTACCCCACCAAAGGAAAGCGGCTGAACATAAAGGAACTTTAAATGTGGCTTTTAAGGTGTATTGAATACACTGTATTTCTATGAACCCCTTCCTCTTCTCGTCCTCTTCCGCCATCATATCAAACTGCTTATTAGGCTGCCCTCGATTTTAAATATTTAAGAGGTTCACCAGCAGGCCCTCACCCCTAATTTTTTTAACCTAAAAAATTAACCTCACTCTGGTCCTCCTCCTGACATGTTGACCTAACAAGAACCTGTCTTGCGCTGCCCTCCAAACTGAGACATGAAGCTAGGAGTTTTGGATGACTTTGTTTCTTGTGCTCTGCCAGCAGACACTGTTTCACTGCGCCCACCGTGCACCATCAGCAGCACGCCCACTTCCCTGTCCCTTACTGCTCTCCTTGCGCATACTAAATGGTATATATGCAAGTTTGTCAAAAGTACAGTTGCGCAGTTTTTTTTTAGTGTATGAGCAGAAAAATTTCACAGAATGAGCAAACATTATGCAGCAGACGCAGCGCAGGTAATGTCACATACCTGTGCTGCATGTGCAGTATAACCTTTCTGTATCCTAAATACCTGACATCCAGTGTATTTTTTTCTGCCGTTATTCATATAATGTATAACGTTTGCGCAATCAGGCACAGCGTGTGCATTAGAACCTTTCTGTAGTCTATATACCTGACATCTCTTGCTATTTTTTCTACCATTAATTAAGGCTGCAGTACCTCTTTTGCGTCTGCTGTATAACATTTGCGCAAGGAGGCAGATATAGTGTAGGGATAGGATTTGACTAGGCAGGGCTAGTTGTTCTGTTGAAAAGACCCAAAAGTCCTTTTAAGGACTTTTGTTATATCTGGCTGCAATATTGTTGATGGTCAAAATTTGCGCAAGTTTGCCTAATCGTAACACCAGCTGCGCAGCGTGTGCAGGACAATGCATGTTTCTCCTATATACCTGACATTTATTGCGTTTCTTTCTGCCGCTAATCACGGTGACATTACATGTGCAGGACAATGTATGTTTCTCCTATGTACCTGACATTTATTGCGTTTCTTTCTGCCGCTAATCATGGCGACATTAGTAATGTCGCCTTCAATAGCTGCAGAAAAAAATACACCGGATTTCTGTTATTTGGGATACACAAATGTTAGACAGCAGACGCTGAAAAGGTGGTGTTAAGGTCAGGCGCAGTTTTTAACCCACCACAAAAATAATATATTGCAGCCAGATATAACAATGGACTTTTGTGTCTTTTGAACAGAACTACTAGCCCTACCTAGCCAAATCCTATCCCTACACTATATGTCCCTCCTTGCGCAAATGTTATACAGCAGACGCAAATGAGGAACGGCGGCCTTAATTAATGGCAGAAAAAATAGCAACGGATGTCAGGTATATAGACTACAGAACGGTTCTAATGCACACTCTGTGCACGTGGTATTAGCGTCAGGCACACTTGCATTCTTTTTGCCCCAAAATAAATTTAAAAAATGCAGCCAGATAGAACAATGGACTTTTGTGTCTTTTGAACATAACTACTAGCCCTACCTAGCCAAATCCTATCCCTACACTATATGTCCCTCCTTGCGCAAATGTTATACAGCAGACGCAAAAGAGGTACCGCGGACGTAATTAACAGCAGAAAAAATAGCAAAGGATGTCAGATATATAGTATACAGAGAGTAATACACCATGCACCAGCTGTGCAAGGTGGCCTGACATTTTAACCTCTTAAAAAAAAAATAAATATATATATATATATATATATATATATATAGCAGCAGCAAGATATAATAGCCCTTAAAAGGGCTTTTGGGTCTTTTTAGAAAATAAATAGTATCCCTGTCTAGCATTCTTCTCTCCCTACACTATCTGTCCCTCCTTGCTGCAGCTCTCCCTGACTCTGTATGATCCAGTCACATGTCACCGGGTGCTTTATAGGACCCGATGACACGTTCCCTGCCATCCAATCAGTGTAATGCCAGTAGCCAACATGGCTACTGGCATTACAGTGAATGCCAGTACCTTCCCGCACGCTAATTAGCGTGCAGGGAGGGGATTCAAGCATGACGCTCGAGCACACGCGGTGTTCGACCGAACACCACGTGGACCCGAGCGTCGCCATGTTCGGCCGAATACTATATATACGAAATCTGTCGGTGTGTGCACAGTTCAAGTTCATTTTATTTTTATTATTTTAAGTTTGTAAAAACAGCATATACGTGGCTTACAATACGCAGGGTAACGGAAGATAACATCAGTGAGTGGTAATGTGACAGATGTAATAGGCAAAAATCCATATTGGTAGGAAAGTAGGATAGTATCAGCTCACTTCAAGTGGTGCAGTGTACGAACACAGGGCTGGGTCCCAGGATAAACACGTCTGAATTGTAATCTGCTCAACGCTTGCAGGATAAGCATAAAATGTCTTTATTTCATCTCAGGAAATAAACAAGTTAAAGACATCATTAGTTTTGGGCAGAGAGGCCCTTAGTCATGGCATAAAATATAAAAGATAAATGAGTTTAAATGCAGAAAAGCAAGGCATGCATGGAGAGCAACACTCTGGAAAATCTGGCATGGAACAGTGGTCTGTGCCTATAAAGAATATGCAAGAATGCACAGAAATACATGAAAAACTCAAATGGTTTTCAGTAACAAAATGTGAACAGACACCAATAAAAATAATCCTAGAGAATAATGACATAATTGATAAAAATAAGCCAAATCTGTTTAAGGTTTAAGCCATTTGAAAAATAGTTGTTAGTATCCAAAAGGCTTCACATCTGAGGATAACCCTCCTCCAATTCCTTCTTTCACCTGAAGTGAGCTTTTATCTCCTTGGTGCATATTCAAAAAGTGCATTGCAGCATCGGACAGGCTTTTGTGTTCAAGATTGGCTATACTGTTCAAATGTTCACCGATTCTAGTTTACCTACTGTAAACTGTACTGTGCGTATTGTATATACTGAAGATTACATTACAACTAGAGATGAGCGAATTTTCTCGAAAAGATTTGATCCGAATAAATTTGTGGCGAATCGCGTTAAAAAACTGAATAGTGGTGTAGAACACTGTGCCTTGCAGTAAAACGTATAGGGAGAAGCGTTGAGCGATCACCTCTGTGCTCGTATGCTCGGGTGCTCTGGCCGAGCACTCGAGCATAATGTTAGTCGCTGGGACTAAACCAGGCACCCCCCGCTCGGAAGAGGGAAGGGTGTCTGGTTAATAGAAAAAGGTCAGAATCGCGACTTCTCCTCTTTTACTCCTTTCACTCGTAAAAGTATGCTAATTAACTGAATTTGTACGCATTAGCACACAATGCGCACGCATTAGCATACAAATGCGTACGCATTAGTGTACAAAATGCGTACACATTAGCGTACAAATCAATATTACAGTGCGGGGAAGAGACTCGAGCGTTGCACTCGAGTACACTCGGTGTTCGGCCAGACATCGAGCGGACCCGAGCGTAGGCATGCTCGGCCGGACAGCGAGTTCGGCCGAGCATGCTCGCTCAACACTATTGTTCACATGTATTCATGTTGACGGCATTGGTTTCAATATGGAATGAATTTGACTGCTTGAACTGTATGTCTTCTACAGTTTATCTCAAAATGAAAATTAAAAAAAAGAAAAAAATTTATATAAAAAATTTATACTCACAGGGTTATCACTATGACTCTGGCCACCCTTTGCATCCAATTCATCTTTCTCTGAGCTGTCTTCATGTACCTAAATAAATTTTTTTTTAGTATTTGTTCATTAGACATTAGAAATTATTTTATAAAATACATAGTTCAATGTACTTGTTCCACTTCTTCATCTGCATAATCTATTTCAATTTCTTCATATTCTTCTTCGATGACTCCTTCATCCTTTTGATTATAAAAATAATAATAAAAAAAAAATAATCACATAGAAATATATGATAAGCATTCAAACTATTGGTAGTTTCACTCTAGCATCCATAAACACATTTGAAAATTTACAGGGGTTGTATGGGCTTTTCAATATTTATGACCTACACTCACCGGCCACTTTATTAGGTACACCTGTCCAACTGCTCGTTAACACTTAATTTCTAATCAGCCAATCACATGGCGGCAACTCAGTGCATTTAGGCATGTAGACATGGTCAAGACAATCTCCTGCAGTTCAAACCGAGCATCAGTATGGGGAAGAAAGGTGATTTGAGTGCCTTTGAACGTGGCATGGTTGTTGGTGCCAGAAGGGCTGGTCTGAGTATTTCAGAAACTGCTGATCTACTGGGATTTTCACGCACAACCATCTCTAGGGTTTACAGAGAATGGTCCGAAAAAGAAAAAACATCCAGTGAGCGGCAGTTCTGTGGGCGGAAATGCCTTGTTGATGCCAGAGGTCAGAGGAGAATGGGCAGACTGGTTCGAGCTGATAGAAAGGCAACAGTGACTCAAATTGCCACCCGTTACAACCAAGGTAGGCAGAAGAGCATCTCTGAATGCACAGTACGTCGAACTTTGAGGCAGATGGGCTACAGCAGCAGAAGACCACACCGGGTGCCACTCCTTTCAGCTAAGAACAGGAAACTGAGGCTACAATTTGCACAAGCTCATCGAAATTGGACAGTAGAAGATTGGAAAAATGTTGCCTGGTCTGATGAGTCTCGATTTCTGCTGCGACATTCGGATGGTAGGGTCAGAATTTGGCGTCAACAACATGAAAGCATGGATCCATCCTGCCTTGTATCAACGGTTCAAGCTGGTGGTGGTGGTGTCATGGTGTGGGGAATATTTTCTTGGCACTCTTTGGGCCCCTTGGTACCAATTGAGCATCGTTGCAACGCCACAACCTACCTGAGTATTGTTGCTGACCATGTCCATCCCTTTATGACCACAATGTACCCAACATCTGATGGCTACTTTCAGCAGGATAATGCGCCATGTCATAAAGCTGGAATCATCTCAGACTGGTTTCTTGAACATGACAATGAGTTCACTGTACTCAAATGGCCTCCACAGTCACCAGATCTCAATCCAATAGAGCATCTTTGGGATGTGGTGGAACGGGAGATTCGCATCATGGATGTGCAGCCGACAAATCTGCGGCAACTGTGTGATGCCATCATGTCAATATGGACCAAAATCTCTGAGGAATGCTTCCAGCACCTTGTTGAATCTATGCCACGAAGAATTGAGGCAGTTCTGAAGGCAAAAGGGGGTCCAACCCGTTAATACATGGTGTACCTAATAAAGTGGCCGGTGAGTGTATACCTCATGCGTCAGCAATATCAGATTGTCGGGAGTCCGATTAGCTATACGAGTAGACCGCACGCGTGCAGTGCACATGTGCCGTCTCCCTTTTCCCTTCCTGCACGCTGCAGAAGTCCCATATACATACAGCAGCGAACAGGAAGAGAGAAGGAAGACGGCAAGTGCGCACTACGCACGCTGTTTTCCCGTACAGCTGATCGGTGGTGGTGGTGGCGTGTGTAGGACCCCTGCCCATCTGATATTGATGACCTATCATAAGGATAGGTGATCAATAATGAAAAGCCTGGACTTCCCCTTTAAAATAACTAGAGAATATAAATACAACGAAAACAGGTTTGTGCCCGTTTAGTGGTCTGTAAACAATGTTTATGCAACATACAGCCACCTTCCATGTGAATTCCTTATCACAGATATGTAAACAATGGCTTAAACACGTTAGCTATCTGGAACACATGGAGTGGTGATGGGTCAGCATCAGCAAAGCGTGGCCACACTGTTGGTGCCAATGCATTGGGGACAGCAATTTGGTTTGCCCAGAATGACCACAAACAACTTAAGGTCGTCTGAATAAGCCCTTATAATGATATATGTGTCACACAACATAGAAACATATATGATCAGCTTGCAGGCACTTTTTTCAAATAAAGTGTGTTTAAAATATAAACTGTGTACTATATTCAGCTAGCCCATCTGAGGTATGTAATTGTCCTGCAGGACAATCCTATAGACTTTAGTGGATCAATTTACATTACAAAAAAGTAAGACAGAGTAGCAGACTGTGTTGATATGAGTCTGCTACCTCAATTAGGACACCTAATAAACACCCACTTTCTAAATGCTTTTGTGTTGGTATGTGACACAATTACTGAAAAGCAGTCTATAAAGAAAATGCCAACTAATTGGCTTCGTCTCCTAGAATAATCAAAAAGAATAAAATGGATAGTAAGAAGATATCAATTTTGTCCTGACTTTTTTTTTATTTGGAGGTTCACATAAGTAAGTCTTAGGCCTCATCCACACGACCGTGTCTGTGTAGCGGTCTAAAAACAACATTTACACTAAATTTAGATACAGTCCATGTTCTTTTGGCTACATGCACACTACTGTATGTAATTTTATGTATGCAAAAGGCAGACCTGAAAAAAGTACTGAGGACATCTTTGTTGCATCTGTTAGGTTTTGCGAATTCCTTTTTAATTTGTGGATTGTATGAGGACCCATTTATCTCAATGGGTCCTCATAAAATGAGGATAGCACACCATGTGCTGTCCTCATCTGTATGTCCTTTCTGTAGCCCGGCAAAATATAGAGCAAGTCCTAATCGTGTTCATTTTACGGACAAGGATAGGCATTGTTAGGCTACATTCACACAAAAGTTGGTTTTGTGGCCTTCAATCCACATATTTTGCAGCTTATATCTGGACCGATTCATTTATATGGTGCCCCAAAAGAAGCAGACAGTACACCATTTACTGTCCACATCCGTTGCTCCATACTGTGGCCAGCAAAAAAAAGAAAATTGATTATGTCCCATTCTTGTACGCATTTGCAAACAAGAATAGGCATTTCTACGATAGCCATGGCATGTGCTTTCCGCAAATTGCGGAACGCACATGGGCTAGTATCAGTGTTTCGGGGTCCTCAATATGCAGATCCACAAAACACAACGGTCATATGAAGGTAGCCTTACAATAAAACAGCCAAACAAAATAAGGATGCAACAAGGATGTCAAATGGACGTCATCCTTTTTTCTTTTTTTTTGGCGGATCCTCATTTTGCAAATCGCAAAACACATACAGTCATGTAAATGTAGACTAACGATACCTATACTTGCCGGACAACGGACTAGAATAGGACATGCTATATCATTTTTGTGTGGCTACGGAACAGTGTGCTGTCTGCAATTTTTGAGGACCCATGTAAATTGACATGGAAAGTAAAGACGTTCATGTGCATAAGGACTTATTTTGCAGAACAGACATATGGATACAAACAGTACTTGGATGAAATTGGTCTGTGTACAGTTTGCTAAAAATGTGCATTGGACACAGATGCAAAGTTTTTTAGAGTGAAGACCAAGGGAGAGCGGACATCACATTTTCTGTTTACGTTACCAAACAAAACAAAAAAAAAAAAAGGACATCTTCACATGACTGCAATGTATTGGTACGCAAAATGAGGATCCGCAAAACACAGATGCTGCCATGTGCATTTCGCAAGTTCTATCAGCATTTTATATAGACAACGCACAAACCCATTTGTTTCTATGGGTCTACAAAAATAAAAAAGGAAAATACATGACAAGGCTATCATCTGTGTGCCAGCCTACATCCATATTTTTATTGTTATTATGGTCAAGAATATTCTTTTATACAGATGGTAATTACAAAAAAGCAGTTGGCACACAGAAGGTATGCAAAGTTAGTGGATGCATTATTTTATAACACCAATACATACGCAGTCGTGTGCCTGTGTCCTATAACTCATATTACTCTCGCTTTCTCTCTCTGTTGTTTTATATCAGGAATGATCAACCTATGGCCGTCCAGCTATTATAAAACTGCAGTTACCACCATGCCCTGCTGTAGGCTGATGGCTGTATGGACATGCTGGGAGTTGTAGTTTTGCTACAGCTGGAGGGCCACAGGTTGGGCTTCCCTGATCCATATGACTAACTTTTAGATATAATGTTCATTAGGCAAGGGACAATAATTACATACAATAAAAATATGGAAATGTAATGAGGAAGATATATACAGGAAATAAATACATAAACACAATATTATATTCTTGTAGAGCTCAGATCAGCATAATTTTGCAGTCTATCTGCTTTGAAACTACAACTCATAATATGCCAACCAGCATGAATATCCTATACAAATGAATAGAGCATGCTAGAAGTTGTAGTTTGATTTCAGATAGAATGCCTAAGGTTTATAATACCTCCCATCCATCCATCCATCCATCCATCCAAAGCTCTTATAAAATATTGCATGCCTTGGGAGCATAAAAAAGAACAAGGATATTTAGCTTACCATGTTTAGATGTCTTGGCTGTGTCATTCTGTTTTCTACAGATTGAAGATGGGAAAGGAAAAGCCTGTAGACTCTGTGATGTTATTCAGCAAGAAACAAACAAACATCTAGCAGGATTCATTTGTGGGTGTAGTAATATGGCCATAGGAGCTATAGTAGGCGTGCTTATTGTAGACTGGAGAGTGTAGCAGACAGGGACAACCTATGACTCATCTGTGTGCAGTGCAGCCAAGCTTGAGTATGAATAAAGTTAGGAAAAGAAAAAAACAGGAAACTGAAGAATGTAAACAGCTCTGCCTCAAAGCAGCCAATATATTCTAGGTTGTACACAGAAGAGTATGATGCAGAAGTAGGGGAAGAAAAGCTCAAATATGAAAAACAAGTATTGGGGGCATATGCATGCATGTGGAGTGGTGTTAGGAGCACAAAAACAGAATTTTGATTTTGGGACCGGACAACCTCTTTAAGAATAGAAGCCGTATATTACCTCATTTTACAAACTACACCCATCAAATTATTCAAAACTGATTTCACAGACTTTTTAATCCTTTAGGTGTTTCACAAGCATTAAAGGAAAATGGTGGTGACATTTCAAAATGTCACCTTTTTCTTTAGATTTTTCATTTTAACCCATTTTTTCCTTTAACACTGCAAGAGTTAACAGCAGGGGCGTAGCTACATATAGGGGAAGCAGGGAAAGCGGCTGCTTTGGGGTCTGAACTCAGAAGGGGCCTACCCAGGAGGAGGACTAAAAGATTTTAGGAGCCCCTCAACAGTATTATACAATGACATTATATACAGTGACAGTATATACAGTGACATGACATAAAGTATATACATGTAGGAAATGTGCAAAGCGGCTGCCGGTCCTCATCTGAGAGCACGATCTAGACTAGCGACAGTAGTGGGGGTTGCATGGGAGTTGGTGGTTGCGAAGAAGTTGCTGGAGGGAGGCCCATTCAAAAATTGCTGTGAGGCTTAGTCATTTCTAGTTACGCCACTGGATAACAGAAAAAAAAACCATCAATATTTCTTGCCCTGACTTGGCTGTTTACAGTAACCCCCCATATGTGGTCGGAAACTGCTGTATGGGAACACATGGGTCTCAGATGGGAAGGAGCACCATATGGAATTTGTAGGGCAGATTTTGCTGAAATGGTTTTAGAGTGCCATGTCACATTTGAAGAGATCCTGTGGTACCCCTAAAGTGGAAACCCCCAAAAATGTACCCAATTTTAGAAACTACACCCCTCATGAAAAGGACCCCCACAGTTTGTTACCCAATTTCTCCTGAATATGGCAACACCCCATATATGCTCGTAAACTGCTGTTTGGGCAAACTGCAGAGTTCAGAGGAGAAAGAGACCTAGCTTGATGATATGTATAGCAGTGGCCAACATCTTCAGTGGCTCTGAACTTAAATAAAAAAAGAAACTCCTAGAAAAGTGACCCCATTTTAGAAACCACACCCCACATGTGTTTTTAAAAAAATTAACTGCAGATGGAAAGGTGCAAAGTGGAAATTGTAATTTTTACACAGATGTGCCAATACAGTGGACAATATGTTGTACCCAGAGTATGCCAGTTTGAAATTCATGCCCTCTTATTATAATGCTGTGCTTCCTGGTTTTATAACTACCCTACATGTGGCCATAATCTTTTTCCTGGGCTTACAAAAGGGCTCAGGAGTAAAAGAACACTGTGAGCATTTGAGGCCCAATGAGGTGATTTACGCATCTTCTGCTGACAACTGATGCGGACCCTTTGATATGGACGTGTGAATGGACCCTAAAGGGGGTCATTTATTAAGACCGGCATTTTAGATGCCGGTTTTAATAACCCCTGTGCTGGTGGTGAATCCACTGACGTTATATAGAGGTGCCAGCCTCTACATAACTTTGGCGTATCCAGCGCCGGTCTAAATCTATGCCATGTTCTTTGCTGGCATAGATTTAGAACATTTTCTACACCTAAAACAGGCCCGTCCCTTTTCCTGTCCACCCCGCACACCCTGTTTTAGACTTGACGTGAGTAGGGAAAAGTTGCAGATTGCAGCGAAATAAACTTTGTGCCATAATCTGCAAATGATACATGCCACAAAACTAGCGTACATCTGATAGTAAATGACCCCCAAAGTCTTTTTCTGACATCTTCATTTACATGCTACAAATATATTACCAGTGTTGACCTCTAGAGCTACATTTTTAGGCAAGTCAGATATATTTTCTGGCATATAGTACAGATGCTTTTCAAATAGATTGGCAACTCAAGCATGACACTTAAAACTGCAATCAAGTGTAGATCCCAAAAAGCAGTTTATAGCTTTTAATGGACAAGACTGGATGGCATATTACTCCCAAGAGGATGCATCCTATGACTGCTACTTAATATTTCAGTTTTCATTTACTAAATAAATTCATATATTTTAAGAGAGAAAAGTATATCTTGACTTTTTTTAACCAAAATTTAGAAAAAAAGATATAGCAGCAAAAAAAATCTGTTACATTTAAATCCCAGAAGAATCCTTACTATATTAGACAGATGACAACATTATCTGCGGTTATATCATACACATGTGAGTATGCACCACAGGCACATTTTGTCTGGTTTCTTTGATATGATTTAAATGTAATGACTAATAAAAACTAATTAGTATTGCTTGAAGCAGCCACTGGGAAAATCATAATTTAGTCATAGAAAACACAAGTAAACAGCAGCCATTTCATATTCAACTCAACGTTCTGTCTGTAAATATGCTGGATTTTATTCAGTAGCTTAAAGTGCAGTTTTTCTCAAAGTAGGATTCAACATCTTTCCAAAGGGATTGTCAATAATAGATATGTGATTGTAATAATCAGATGTAATGCAATAATGTATCCACATGCCACATTTACTGATTGTGGCATGTGGCTGTTTACACGTTCAGGCTTTTTTAATAAAGTTTTTGAAGCCAAAGCCAGGAGTGGATCATAAGCAAGGGGCACATTTAAAGCCTTAGTGACCAAGCTATTTTTTTTTTTACCTTTTTTAATTTAAATATATATTTTTGTTTATTTTTCTGTCAGTGTAGCTGTATGGGTCCTTTATGGGAAAATTAGCCATGGCACTATTTAGGGGTACACATAACATTGATTAACTTTTATAAAAGGAGTTGTACCAATTCCCTGTTTCCACAGTGAGATGGGTCTAAAGTGCTCCAGGTGGCTGGATTTATAGAACTTGCAAGCAGGCCCTTGCTCCACTGTTTCCATAGCTCCCATTGGAATGAATGGATGCTACACAAATGAAGTAGCACAGCAAGCTATGCTGTTTCCGTAAATCATTAAAAGGCAAATGTGCAGGTTTAAAGTCTGTTAGTGACCACTGTAAAACACGTATGGGTAGTAACTAATAGAATAACGGAGAGGTGATTTCTTCTCATTGTGAATCCACCCCTGGCTTTGGTTCAAAACTGTGTTTAAAAACTTGAATGTGGAAACCCAACCTTGCTACACCAGTGCTTCTTGAACATAACATATGACTTGCACAGTGATATAGGAACACTGCTTCAGATGAGGTTTTCATTTGTTATCATTGTTCTTACCAATTATAACAAATGCCTAAGTCAGAAGAAACACTATAGCAGTTTTACGAAAACTATTGAAAATAAAAACTTTCTTGCCAATAGCAACCAATCGCAGCAAAGCTTTCATTTGTCAACAGCTCAATATGAAATGTTAGGTGTACTTATTGCTATGGGCAACATAGATGGCTTTATTTTGGGCAGTTTCATAAATATGCCCCTCTGTCTTGTGTAGTCTAATCAGGATCAGGACTATGCGGTATTTGCACATTTGCACACACAATTGTCCACTGCTGGCCCTACAGGTACAACATAGCATGGTGGCTTTGGGTATGTACAATAGCCAGAGCTGTCTTACGTAATTGTGTCCTCACAGAAAACTGTTTCATCTATAGTTAAATATATACAGCTCCTGGTCTTTGCACATGTCTGGGGGAATCATGTTCTTTCTATTATACTTTATAACTGGGGTTCACAAGCATTCCTGGTCCACGTGCCACATTATGATATTGCATGCTGCCAAGGGCCGTCCTTAAACTCAAAAGCATATGCTCTTCTGAGACATTCACGGTATATGAACATAGAAGTTAGTGGGGTCACCCCCTGTCCATTGTGTCTATGGCCCATTCTGGCTGCTGTAAAGCATTTCCCTAGTGCTAGTTTCACACTAACGCTAAACTTTTCCATCAGGTTGTTCCGGAGTTCATGGCATAGCCAGATAATACCTCCACCATTGACTATAATGGGACACACCCTGTTTCTGGCATTAGCTTGCAGTGGTATTTGTCCAGCCAAATCTCAGGACTAATGCCAGATCCAGGCCAGATCTCCGCCAGGTGCCATTATAATCAATGGGGCCTGATGGTGCTCCAGCCCTTCCAGTTATACTGGATGTGATGAACTCCAGCAGACTATTCCTCTACCGGAACAGCCTGCCTGAACAGTTTAGTGCTAGTGTGAAACTTACCTAAATTCTGTTAACAACAGCTCATGTAAGATGGCAACTCCCATGATCATGTTCTGGAAACAATAAAAAATCTGCAGAAAATAAAAACAGATCAGTAAAAAGGGTGTGTGTTGTTATCTGGTTTTAACTGGTAGGTAGAGAATAAATATAAGTAACATATTCCATTTAAGGCCATATAGTTGAAGTACACATTTTGGATCATTTATCATTTGAGATTGTTTTCATGTCACTTTTAAGTCTGGTTCACATCGTGTGGTTTCACCAAATGTATAAAATGGTGCACAGTTTTCATGTATTTGGTGCAATACACTGTTATATGACTTAGTCTTAAAAAATACACCAGGGACAACCTTGAGTATGATGTGACTTTTTTTGCGACTTTTCTGCGACATGTCAAGTGTCACAGACAGTAAATGTGCCATAATCCAAGTTTAATCTCACACTTTTAGGACTAAAACATAGACCACTGTGAAAAGTGGCGAGGGTCACAAAATGTCGCAAAAATGTTGCAGGTGCCATGGAAATGTCACATGACTTGCAACTTTTACGCCACTGACTTATCTCATTTCAGAAATGTATACTGCAAAAAAAAAAGAAATATGTGGGATTTTAGTTATGTAATTATGTTTTTTGAGTAAATTTAATTTACCGAATCTGTTAAAACTTAATTATAGAGTTCACAAACTTTTTTTTAATTAATTCACATTTGTTTAACCCCATAATGACCTAATAGAATGCCTGCCGGTTTTACACTGACAAGCAGTAGTGTTCTGGAATATTATGTATTCCAAAGCATTACAGAACCAGTCAAGAGACAAAGGGGACAAAAAAAGTAATATTAAGTTTAACCCTTACACGTAGCACAGCATAACTGTATGTTATGGTGCAGTGCAAAGTGTATGGTGTAATACAACTGTTACCTGGTTATAATGACTGGGAGTGGAGATAACCCAGATTCTAATCTAGATTCGTCACAGTATCTACTTGAACCACCTTTGATCAGTGAGTACTCAGCTCTTCCTGTTTGACATATGTGTTGTGGCTGTTTTGCAGAATTTTCTGCATTCATCAATAAGAGATCTTCTCAAAGTGAAAGATATAGATAGATTTCCAGTGACCCACTGGTTCACTGCTAAAGGGTTAATGCTATGGTTCACTAATAGATGGTTCTTCATCTACTAACCTACTGAAACCTATTATCTCCCTCTCATCACTCCTAGGCAGCACACCCACTGTCTTGGTGTGACGTTTGACACTGATCTTTCCTTCACCCCCTATATTCAGTCTCTCGCCCTCTCATGTCGCCTGCACCTCAAAAACATCTCTAGAATCTTCCCCTTTCTCACTATGGAAACAACAAAAACTCTCATTGTCGCCCTGATCCATTCCCACCTTGATTATTGTAACGCACTATTAATTGGCCACCCCCTCACCAGACTCTCCCCTCTTCAATCTATTCTCAACGCAGCAGCCAGAGTCACCTATCTGTCTAACCGCTACTCTACACATGCCTCCGCCTTGTGCCAGTCATTGAACTGGTTGTCCATACAGTATAGAGTCCAATTTAAACTGCTCATTCTCACCAACAAAGCTCTCCACAGTGCTGCACCCCCCTACATCTCTTCCCTCATCTCTGTCTACCACTCTACCTGTGCTCTTCATTCAGCCAATAACTTATGACTGACTTCTACCATATTCCGAACCTCTCACTCCCGGATACAAGACTTCTCCCAAGCTGCACCAGTTCTCTGGAATGCCCTCCCCAAGAAATTAGGTTAAACCCCAATATACACAGTTTTAGGCGCTCCCTCAAAACACATCTTTTTAGGGTGGCCTATCACATCCCCTGATCTAACTCCTTTCCATATATAGACCATCTCTCTTTTACCAAACCTGATCCTCCACCAAACTCTCCACCGCACACATAAGCACTTCATATATCAGCTGGTGACTGGCTCATGCAGCTTTATATCCGCTCCCCTATTTTCCCAAGATGGCTGGACCATTGTACAAAACAAGCACTCTTACCTTATTGATATGTCTGTTGCTATGTTATTTATGACATGAACCCCTGAATTGTAAAGCACTGCGGAATATGTTCGCGCTATATAAATAAATATTATTATTATTCACTTCTAAGAGGGTAATGTTATTGTTAATGCTGAGTGAATTGAGCTTTGGATCCAAGTTTTAAACTGGTTTTCAAGTTTAAAAATCGAAGTCTTGCTGCAGATTGACCATCTTTTTCGTCTAAGGCTATAAACCTTTTGTCAAGAATGTTCACTCCTAAATTACAATTCCTCTTTGCTTGAAGTTTTGTAGCATCACTTCATAGAAGTGAAGAAAAAAAATACAATGCAACAGCACTCTGCAAACCAAATAAAGTACCTCACCTGAGGTATAAAGTGAGCTCAGCATGCATGTTGGTACCTGCATTCACTGGATTTAATGGAGGCCATTTTGGCACAAAAAATGAAAAAAAGCAGAGTGGACCCATGGCACATAACAGGTAGGAATTAGTGTTAGGTTACCGTCTTACAGAGATCGCCTTGACGTTTGGCAGACGGGCCCAAATAATTTTGTACAAAATATATTTGCCAAGAATCTCAAATTTACTAAACAAGCGTAGCATCAGCACCAGAATATTTACTATTACTATGGCATTTTTGTACTTTATTTGGTTTGCAGATTGCTGTTGCATTGTATGTATTTTTTCCCTCTACATATTTATATGTGTCATGCACTTTATATCCAGGGGCACAGTCGGTAGAGGTATTATATTCAGTTGTACAGTGTGTGATACAGTTATATGCAGGAGGCACAGTGTGTCACTATGAATAATGTGTGTTACTATAGGTGGAGGGGATGGGATGAAAACATGAATAATCAAGACATCTAGCTTGAGTCATGACCGCCATCTGGATTCAATGGAGAAGAAAACGGAAGAGTCATCACCTTGGACTCACTGCATGTAAATGTTCATTCTACCTTCGACAGTGTTTGATTAGTACTGAATTAATTGGTATACGACTATTTCGTTAACCACTTCATTACCAGAGTATTTATTCCCCTTCCTTACCGGGCCAATTTTTCAGTTTTAGCAATGGACCTACTGTATCTAACTGAAAATAACTAATGAATTTCTGAGCCAACCTACACATATTTGATATTATTTTTAATGGGAGACCTTAGACCTTTCTTTTGTACCATTAGATGACTGATAAAATATTTTAAAAAATATTTTAGGAAAAACTGGGGGAATTGTAAATTGTATATTTTTCCTTTCTTCTTTTTCTGTTGTGTGTACTGTGTGTACTGTGAAAGTGGACACTATTTGTGTAATTTATCTAGTGGCTAGGCCCACTGTGAGATTTCAAATTACTGAAGCACATTGTCACGAAGGGGAGCAAGCGAGCCTTAAGAGTCCACCCACACCGCTGCCCCTGCCTAATTGCATGACCCGCCCTAAGTAGCGGTCCACAACTGGATGGCGGTCCCTAGCTTAGCTAAGTGCTGGGCCTTAAAGGGAAGGGAACAATGGGAGACAAATAACAAACAAACGACAAAATAACACACAAGCGAAACGTTACCAAGCCGAGATCCAATACCAAGAAAGCGATCCAATCGAAATCAGAGACACAAAACCAGAACCAGGGGAAGTCAAAAGTCAAAAGCCAAGAGGTAGCGTCAGTCAAAAAGGGTCAATCAAGGTCAAGGTTGAGGTTCACAAGCCAAAGTCAAGTCCAAGTATAATCAATCCAAATCAAGAAGCTAGTGTGGCAATATCTGAAGTAAAACCAAGCACAGGCAACCTGTAGCCAGCAGGATGCCTGTTTATATAGTGCAGACTGAGGCATCACGTTGCCTAAGGGAAGCCGGCCTCGCTGAAGAGAACGCGCGCCGCCAGCTCCTCCCTGCCTCCTGTCACCATGGAGATGACACCGGCTGCGCACATCACCAGCTTCTCTCTCCATCTCCTCATAGGGATGCCGGCGGCGCCACAGAGAGGGAGCACGCCACCGCCTCCCTGTTACACACATTTTGGATTTTGGCGGCCAATTTTTCTATTGCTGGTTCTATGGCAGGCACAACACAGAACCTCAAATGACTGGAGTAAATTTGGGATTTTGGCAGCATATTCTTTTATTGCTGGTTCTATGGCAATGTTCTGCCTTCGCAGATGTTCTACATTGTTAAAACATTTAATCAACACCTAAAGAACACGGCACTAAACAAGTCTGTGGTGTGGAAAATTACAAGCTCCTACAATTAAATGTAATCCACACAAAAATGTAATTATGAAAATAGTTTATTATTTAAAAGCACATAATTATAACATAGAATAGATAATAATAAGAATTATATAGCGAATGGTAGTGTGGAGCAAAAAGAAGAGGAAAAAACAAGGGCGTCACCGTGCGGGTCACGTGACTCCTAAAAGCTGTACATTTCAATGAGTCAATAAGCCATGGTAGGTAAACATATATAAGTAGATCCAAGACATGCAAGATAATAGGGCATGACAAGCATATATAAAGTCACCACAATAGATATACTTAATACCACCATGACAATAAAACAGGAAGGTCAGCATAAATGGATCACAGACCAGCACGGCGGCGTTCTCCTCCCAACGCCGTTTCGCCCAAAAGGCTCTTCTTTTTGCTCCACACTACCATTTGCTATATAATTCTTTTTATTATCTATTCTATGTTATAATTATGTGCTTTTAAATAATAAAGTATTTTCATTATTACATTTTTGTGTGGATTACATTTAATTGTAGGAGTTTATTGTTAAAACATTACAAACTTATTCAAAGTGACTTTTTATGTTGACCCCCTAATGTATTCATCTTGGGAAAATTTGGACATTTTAAGCTTTTGGCTTTTTTTTTTACATTTTTTTTATAAATGAACAAAAAAATGTTTGTGTTTGTATATTTTAAGCACACAAAAAACCTCTTGCTATACTGAATATAGCTAAAATGAATAACTATATTCACACACACAAAGTCTGCTATACTATTGCTAAAACTAATATATTTTTTTAATTCAATCAGAAAAGGAGGGGGTAAAATCACAGACTGCAGCCTCAGTTAATTTTAAAGCTTGAATGGGGTGCTTTCACATGAAGAAGAGAGTGACCCTGCTAGGTTTTTCACTGTACATTGCGATAGATCAGGGAAACCACCATGGCTAGTCTCTGGGATACTTATTGTGACTGTAGCTTTCTAATGACATAGAGATCTGCAGCATCATGGGGTGCATGCAGATTGTAATGGAACCTGACGCTGGGTTATAGATAAGAGCTTATCACCACAACATACAGTATATAGTCATGCAGTAGTAAGCATTTCACATTAATATGTTATATTTAGAATATTGTAATTATTATATTTGCTTATTATGGTAGGACAAATTATTCATGGTGTACAACATTGCAGGAAAACCATACAAATATCTTTGTTAGGCAGATGGGGTTCATGTTACTACAATTTGTATGCCACCCTGGCTATAGTAATTACAATTTCCCAATTAATTTTAAAAAATTCTAGATTAGATACTTGAATTTACACACTGAGGTACAAAATAAAAGGTTATTACACAAATCAGTGGAGATAAAGTTAACATTAGGACAGAGAATAATTAGCTATATATATAATATATATTTATATTCGTTAACAGAAACAAAGCCCTATTCTGCATCTAAGTATAAGGCCTCATTCCTGAGTTGATAACTGAGGACAGATGTACTGCACACTGGACAGTGTTTGTAATATACTGTTCCTGTATTTTATGCTGTATATTATCTGTATACTGTATGTCTTTATCACTGCTTAGTAAACTTCTTATTCGCTTAGCTATTGTTTAAACCTATCTATTCCCATACCTTAGAATCCACTGTAAAACATTTAGTACCTGGAGTGGGATATAGGCAGTAAATATGTTTTTTGTTTATAAGGTGAAACATAGAGAGAGTAGTAGATTCCCAGCCACTCAGGATGGGACCAAGGGCGTCCGTACATGACACTGGAGGGGTGAAAGTCTGTTATGAGGCTGCTGCATTAAATCTATGCAAGTTGTTACAGCTGTCAGTGGGGTTGTAGCAAGAGAATAATGTAAATGTAGTGTATCTGTGAGAGAACTTTGAAGCAGTTAGACAGGCTGCAAGAATTATTGGATAGTGAGAGTCTACAGACTGTAGATATCAGAGCTAATTTGACTGCTGAACAAAAAACTTGCACGTTTAGAGGGTTCTAAGAGGTTCTGATAATGGAGGATCACTGACATGTCCAGCGTTAAAACTTAAAGGGGTTATCCACGACTATTAAATGTCCCCCATATGACCGGGCCCCTCACAATGAATATACTTACCTTGGTCCCTGCTCCCGGTGCTGCTCCTGGTCCCTGCACCGCCACTGTAGCTTCTCCCTGTGCATGGATGAAAACATCCGGTGTTAGGGGGGAACATCGAATGGCAGGCAGTGACGGGAATGAGCCTCCCTAGCATCGCGATGAGCACCACCTGCTCCTCCTGACACAGGATGTTTTCATCAAAGGAAGAAGCAGCAGCAGCAGTGCAGGGACCAGGAGTGGTGCAGGGAGCGGGGACCAAGGTAAGTATATTCATTGTGAGGGGCCCAGGCATATGGGGGCATTTAATAGTCTTGGATAACCCCTTTAAGTTTTAACCCCTGGGAGGAGATAGATTAGTCAGGCGGATTAAAGTAAGCATTGTGTACTTGTAAGGGATAATGTAAATAGATATGGAGAAAAACTATGTGAGTTTTTTCAGTAAGTGTAAACTCATATGAATGAAAGAAATGTTAACCCTTTCTACCCCAGAATTTTTTCATTTTTTCATTTTTGTTTTGCTCTCCCTGTGTCCCAAAACTGTATTTTTTTTATTTTTCTGTTCACATTGCTGTATTAGGGCTTGTATTTTTTGTGGAAGAAGTGGTATTTTCCAATGGCACCATTTTATATTGATGTAGTGGGAAGCAGGAAAAAAAAATCCTGATGGGGTGGAATTGGGAAAAAAAAATCCACCACATTTTTGCAGATTTTTAATTTACAATGTTTGATATGCAATGAAACTGACCAGTTCCATTTTTTCTCCATGTCAGTATGAATCCGGCGATAAGTCATATGTGTAGTTTTGCGTTTTGATACTGTTAAATAATAAAAACCTTAAAAAAATCAGTTTTATTTTTTGTAGCCATATTGTGACTCTTAAAACTTTTGTTTGTGTATCGAGTTGTGTGAGGGCTCATTTTTTGCGAGGCGATCTGTACATTTCATTGATACCACTGGGTTGTGTATGACTTTTTGTGTGTGTACGACTTCCGTAGGGTTAAGTGCGGATATGAGCCGCGGGTGTCTGCCAGAGTGGAGCAGGCACCGTCTTTAAAGACCCCGCCAGTGCGGTACTACTATGGTGCTGGTCGGGAAGAGGTTAATGCTTTCTCTTGTTTGCTGTAGTTTGACCAGTTAATAATTATTTTCTCTCACCCTCAGGCATTAAACGCTGCTATTATGCATATACAGTATGTTAAATTTTAGAAAGAATGTGTGGTATGTGTCTGAGAGTTCTTGTAGTGAAAAAAAAATGTTCTTTATGTGTACCGTATAGATATCCCCTGTATAATGATTAGGGATGAATGAATCGACTTCAGATGAAACATCCGAAGTTGATTTGCATAATACTTTGTTCTAATACTGTACGGAGTGAACCCGAGTTCAGGAAATTTTTTTTTTTACAGTAAAAATGAATTTGTGAAGTTATTCCGCAAAGTTTTGCGAGACTACGCAAAGTAATAACTTCGGCTCATCGGAGCCAATACATTCTAATACTGTACGGAGCTCCCGTAGAACAAAGTATTATGCAAATCAACTTCGGATGTTTCAAATTTTACCCTCTATAGATTCTGCTTGTGATGCATAGGTAAAAATGTCCATTATGTGTAATCTTATCCTTTAAAATTTGCAGCCTAGCAGAATGATTCAGTTTGAAGATGGGACATGTATTAGTTGCCCAAACCGCACTTTGAATTCTGATTTTCAAAAAGAAAAAAAAAGTACATGAAAAAGGCAGAGTTTTTTTTAAAAACTTGTCATGGCCAGAGAGGAGCGAATCAACAAAGATTCGCTTCGGCGAATACTCGCCGAATTTTTTAAAAGATTCGGCTCGGATAAGATTTGATTCGGTCCAAGTTGTGTTAAAAAATAATAGTGTTCTGCGAAGATTCTCACAAATACATACGCATGAATGTATAAAGTATGTATGAAGCTTTAGCGTATTATCGTCTAGGCCCGCACAAATAACGAACATGCAGTAAAAGTACGCTACTTAACTGAATACGTACACATTAGCACGTAGCGTACAAAGATTTAAGAACATTTTTTCTAAGCGAATCTGAAAAGATTCGGATTTGCTTCGGTGTAGAAAAAAACGAAGATTCTACGTAACGAATCTACGAAGCGGCGAATAGATTCGCTCATCTCTAGTCATGGCCAATTAAAATTCAGCACCATAGGGACAAAAAGCAGTGCCTAAGTTTACCAAGCAATTTTTTTTTTATCATTGCATTCCAAGAAATAAAACTTTTTAATTAGAGATAAGCGAGCACTAAAATGCTCGGGTGCTCGTTATTCGAGTCGAATTTTTCCCGATGATCGGGTGCTCGTTTCGAATAAAGAACCCCATTGAAGTCAATGGGAGACTCGAGCATTTTTGGAGGGGACCAAAGCTCTGCACATGGAAGGTTGCCTGAAAACCTGGAAACCTCAGAAAATTATAGAAACACCACGGAAATGGACAGGAAACAGCAGGGGCAGTATGCATAGATGCCTCTGAGGCTGCCTAATCGTACCATTATGCCAAATTCTGGGCAACAGCCTGGTGGTGATCCTCAAGACAATTGTGCTGACCCAGACCAAGATGGGCAAGGCACATGCGCTGGCACATGTTAGGAAAGCACCTAACTAGGTGCAACGAAGGTCCATCACCGCCTGCGGGTGACACCACTGCCCATGCTGGCACTGCTGTCCTATCCCCCGCCCCAGGACGCAGGCTTAAGCGTCTCCCGCTCCGCACCCACCCAGTAATCCACAGCGTACACAAAGACCTCCAAGTACAGTGCCCAGCTTTCCTAATTCCAGACGGGCTAAGACGCACACTGCACCCACCTATTAGTCTCCGAACGTGGGTGGGTGCAGAGCCTTTTAGTGCCCCTCAAGACAATGTTTGTGTGCCAGGGCCTGGTAGTAATCCTCCTTGAAGTTGTGGGGGACAGGCCGCTGGTGACCCTAAAGACAATTTTGGGCGACAGTGTAGTGGCGAGCCTCCAAAAAATCGTGGGTATGCAGTTTACACCATGGTGGTGAACACCAGAGTGGCTTGGTTATACTGAGATAGCAGCTGAACCACCCAAAAATTTAGCCTGACACAGCATGGCAGTGACAACAGAGTGATCAAGTTAGACTGAGGTAGCAGCTGAACCACCCAAAAATTTAGCCTGACACAGCATGGCGGTGACAACAGAGTGACCAAGTTAGACTGAGGTAGCAGCTGAACCACACAAAAATTTAGCCTGACACAGCATGGCGGTGAACCCACAATGACCAAGTTAGATGAGGTAGCAGGTGAACCACCCAAAAATTTAGCCTGACACAGCATGGCGGTGACAACAGAGTGACCAAGTTAGATGAGGTAGCAGGTGAACCACCCAAAAATTTAGCCTGACACAGCATGGCGGTGAACCCACAGTGACCAAGTTAGATGAGGTAGCAGGTGAACCACCCAAAAATTTAGCCTGACACAGCATGGCGGTGACAACAGAGTGACCAAGTTAGATGAGGTAGCAGGTGAACCACCCAAAAATTTAGCCTGACACAGCATGGCGGTGACAACAGAGTGACCAAGTTAGATGAGATAGCAGGTGAACACCCAAAATTTT
>ONZH01001340.1:0-14059 GCA_900303285.1 Rhinella marina | reverse complement strand
CTAGGAACCCAGTCACAATTGCGAATGGTGTGACCCCTATAGCTACACCACTACAAGCAAGCCTACATCTTGCCGTTCTGACCAGAGTACCCAAGAACCTAGTTCTTTCTGGCTCTACCCCCACTGAGATGATTGACCATCATGGCCTGTGTTGTGGTCCTCATTATCATCAGCTTCAGTATCCTGCACGAATGACTCCTCCTCCTCTTGTTCCACTTCCTCCTCCAGTGGTGGTTCCTCCTCCTCCTCCAGTGGTGTTCCTCCTCCATCATAGGACTTTCTCTGTGCGGGCCCCTAACAGCTACAGAGAGGCCAGCAAGATACGTAAGATGTTCTTCTTCCATCATCCCTTGTTGCAAAGTGAAATTCCAGCAAGTTGGAACATCACTGATCAAGGGGTACAATGACTGACCATTCTGTCATTGTAAGTCCGGTAGGGAGTTATTTGCCACATAAGAATGTCTGTAATGTGAAGACAGTCTCTTATACATGGCCAGAACCCTCTGGAAGCAGCAGTACTTTAGAAAATAGTGTCACACAACTACTTTTATCAAATGTGCCATGCAAGTAGCATGTGTTATTTCCCCGAAAAACAGCACGGCCACAGTGTTCCCGCCATTGTCCCTGACCACCTTGCCCAGTTGGAGTTGGCAGGGAGACAGCCAGCTTGATTAACTTAATATGCTATGTGGCTACTCTCGTCCAGGCCGATCAGCTCTAACACAGCATGGCAACGCTTCACTTTACACATATGATAGGAGAGAATGGGAGCGACACTCTGTCCTGCTCCCGTGAAAAACATTGGCCCTGAGGGCCATGAAAGACATGTACTTTCCCTGCCTGTAACAGCTGCTGCTGCTGAGTGTCCAGGGTGACATTTAATTTCCTGCACTGCGACAACTGCAAGGAGCAGCCCACTTTCTCTGCCACGTGACAGTACAGATAAAGGGGTGGCTTTTTTTGGAGGTCAGGTGGATTGTTGAGCATATAGAGTTGTTTCCTTGCCATACTGTACATTCCATTATCAATGGCTGACGATGGAGCAGAGCAGGAGGATGATGATAAAAAGGATACTGTACTGCACATGTATTTGGTCTAGTTGCGAAAAGAAATTGACACCAGGAGAAGGGGGACACTCTTGTTCCTCTAGTTGGCTGCCATTTATTTTTTTCTACAGGAACTGGTGCTGCCACTTCATATGCTGCAATCAGTGGCGTACATGGAGAAGTAAGGGCCCCATAGCAAGGATCAAACCAGACCCTCCACACAGGACATAAGTGTTTCTGCCTAAACCCCTTTCAATTACCCTTGGGCCATTTTTCAACTACTTCATTTGCTAAAAGTTGTTCATTTAGAGGTTAGAGTCCTGACCATGTTTTCACCTCCAGTAGAAGAGAAGATAATCCCAACTAAGACTGGGCCCCCTCTTGCCCTGGGCCCCATAGCAGTCACATGGTCTGCCGCTATGTTAGTTACGCCCCTGGCTGCAATAGAGCTGTGGTGTCAGTGGTGTACCTAGAATTGGGGGAAACCATGCAGCTGCTATGGAGCCCATGGGGGAGGAGGGCCTGCGGTGGATGAAAGACCCGCCACCTAATTTCAATTACAGTGTATAGCTACCTGAGAGAGGACAATATAGGACATGGAGAAGGACCTTTGGTGATGTTCTCATAACCATGTGACCAGTGCAGGATTCCAAGGTATAGCAGTGCAATATCAGTGTCATGATCATGTGACCAGTTCAGAGAACTGGCAAAAGACCTGTGAGATGTTGACATAAGGGGGCCGAACTTGCACTATGCTGTGCCTGGAGGAGAGGTTACAAGTGTCCTGGGATAACCCATAACATCGTAGAAAAACTGGGAGTTGTAGTTCTGTCCTATTATATCCCTGCCCATGTAATTTCAACTGATGCCCAGTTTGTTAATGCTGGGAGCTGTAGTTCTCTCCTCTTATACCCCCTCACCTTGTTGTATACTGATTGCCCCATAATAATAGGCTAGACATACTGAGGGTTGTTTTAAAACTCTCACCCAGTAATGCTGGATAACACCCTATAATAACAACCTGGACATCCTGGGAATTGTAGTTCTCTCCTCTTACACCCTCTCCATGTAATATCTACTTGTGTTCAATAATAACAGCCTGGGCATGCTGAGAGTTGAATGTTCCCTTCACGTTTAACCCTCCCTGTCTTACCCACTTATTTCCAATAATAACAATCTGGAGATCATGAGACTTGTTCTTTTGTCATTATCATGATGTTCTGCAGCATCTGAGGTGTGTATTAGGCTTTGTTCACATCTGCGCTAGTGACGTTCTCTGTTCTGCTCTGTCATTGAAGCACAGCAACAAAAATCCTGGTAATGCCGGATCTGACACATCATGGACGACAACTTCTGATGGATCCTGCTGACTATGATGGGATCTGATGGAGTCTTGCAGGCTGCTAAATTGTGTCCAATTGTATCCATATGTGATCAAAGCCTTATGTGTTCTATAGCATCAGATTATCATGTTATGCAGCAGCTGTGGTGTGTGTATGAAGAACTTCTGTAGCAGCTTTTGTTTGTATTATGAGGTTCTGCCGCTGAGGTGGGTGTTAAAAGGTTCTGCAGCAGCTGAGGTGTGTATCATGATGTCTTGCAACAGCTGTGGTACGTATCAAGAGGTTCTGTAGTAGCTGAGGTGTGTTTTATGAGGTTTTGAAGCAGTTGAAGTATGTGTTATGAGGTTCTGCAGCAGTTGAGGTATGTACTATGAGGTTCTGTAGGCTTTTCTGCCTGGGGTACCAAAATACCTTTTCCTGCTGTCGTTCCTTAGGCAGCACACATCGCACTGTGACTTGACTGAACGGTCCAGACCTGACCTGATCCAGCAGCGTCACCAGTCCAGCCTCCAGTCCAGCTCTGTGAAGATTTGCCAAAGGTCCTGAACCCACTCTACCACTGCCGGCTACAAGAGTACAAATAGTAAGTCAGCTTTGGGGGTGAAGAGGGGGGAGACAGCAGCAGGCACAGTTCATGGGGGTAGGATGGCACACTATATAAAAAATAGCAGCCGGCACAATTAATTGGGTAAGGCTAGGTACTCGCTTGGGATCAGATTGCAGTATTCTGTTCTAGCATAGTAGAAGAATACTGGAATTGCCACATTCAGCATTTGCCAAACACTGCTAGCACCTGCCAGATTCCACTCACAATAATGAAGTCTGTCAAGATCCAGCTTCAGTACAGGCATTTGCAAAACAAAACTGCATGCTGTGGTATTTTGCCCTTTGTTTTTGCCAGAATCTAACGGAGATTGGCTTAGGCTGGCACATTTTGATCCTGCACCTACAGTCTTAGTGGCATCACCAGTCCCAACGCTCACCATAATAGAAGCATATCTGGGCCTGACAGTCTTTTGGAGGTTCTGGCTGTATGTTGCCTCTGGTCTATATTGCCACCGTAGCCACCATCCTCCTCCTCTGATGTGGCCTCCTCCACAGCACTCTGCTCCTGCTCCCAGCTCCTGTCTAACGCACATTAATGATCATCATCATCCTCACCCTTCTTAGTTGGTCTCTGAGTACTGTGATAAACCTGGCTACAGTCTCATGAGCACACCTGTTTTGATCATGTGCAGTAGCTACTGGCCACCTCTATACATCTAGTTTAGTAGGACAGCTCTGGTACATGTTCAGCAGCTTCTGAGAAGAGATGAGCGAATCATTCAAAAAATTATTCGCCGAACATTCGCCGAACTTTTCCTAAAATTCGTATATTCGACAAATAGATTCGTTGTATTTGTGTACAAAATATACGTTATTATGTGCTATTAGCGAACATTCGCTCACTAATAACGAACGGTCATTTACAAAATGTACGCAACTTCTTAGAAGACGTACGCATGAGCGTACAAATAGCTTACGAATCTCAGCGTACTATTGTCTAAGCGATTACGTAATACGCAGGCACGTACGAGGAGAGGCTGCGGCGTGCACTCCTCAGAGGCAGAGCGAATATTCGAGACATATATATGGTAAAGTGCAAATACATTATTATAGGTATAATATAAAAATTTTAAATATCACCTACCTAGTATGCTCACGGACACGTTTAAGTCTCTTTTCTTCTGACGCTTGTCATAGAACTGGAGCAGAGTCCCAAACTCAGTCGCAATTTGTAATCCACATAGGTAAAATTGTATTTCAAATGGGTAAAAAAAAGCAGCAAAGGTTCCTTAAAAAACCCTCTTTCAAGGGGCTCCCCAAATAACCTGAAAAGGGGGAAAAAGGGATGAGGCGCACGAATGTACAACTTAATTTCCTGAGTTGCCTCGTCATCCTCCCGCGCTGGAGAAAGGGGCGGAACTACCAGGGAGGAGTCTGCATCGCTGAATTGAATTCGTACGCAACAGCGTATAGAGTAACTACCAGGGAAAAGTCTGCATCGCTGAATTGAATTCATCTGCGACAGCGTATAGAGTAACTAAATTATACGTAGAATAGCGTATAATTTAGCGGACAAACTACGTAGTGAATGCGTACAAAAGCGAAGCGAATCACCTAATATTCGGATTCGCTTCGCAGCTGAAAAATCCCAAGATTCGATACGAATCTACGAAGCGGCGAATAGATTCGCTCATCTCTACTTCTGAGCCATCTTTTTGATGTATGCTTGGTAGTTACGGAAAATAAATAAGAAGAGTATAACACCCCAGAGTGGTGTTACCACTTCTGCACCCTGCTACTGTCTTTAATGATCTAACATAAATGTAATCTATGTATTATGTTCCAGGTTCACCACAATGTGCATCTAAAATATTGTTATGCAACTGTTATACATGTAATATGCCTGGTTCACCAGCAGGTGGCAGCATTTCTGTCAGAGCTATCTTAGATAGAAAGAAACTCACTTTTCCATTTTCCCCCCATTTTGGGCAGAAGTGGAAGATTCCTGTTTGCTACCAGAAGGAGGGGTTGCAGTTCTAGTTTGGGCCAGTTTAGATTCCATGTTGGAGCTGACAGGACACTAACCTATCCCTTGGCTGAAACTAAGACTAAAGAGTGGAGTGCAGCAGAGAGAAGAAATCAAAGTCATTAAGCTAGCCTGTCAGTACAGTAGAGAACGAGAGAAAGTAGAGTTCAGTTTGCCAGCCAGTTTATGCTAAAGCCTGCTGGGACCAAGACAAAAGTCTGAAAACTTTTTAAAGAAACGTTTATTCAAGTAAAACTGCCATTGAACTTCATCTCAAGGTCTGGACTCAAGTTATTCCTTCATCCCTCAATTATTCCCCCTTTTAATTGCTTCAGAGCTAAAGCACAGGGTCCCGCAGTATCCAGGTAGGAGCACCGTGACACACATAAAGAGACACTTAGGTTGCACTACACCACACGGCATTCCTTACTAAACCTGGGACGTGATAGAGGGCCCTGGGGGTGGGACATGTTGCAATTGGTGTCACGAACAGGATGTACTTTTGTGCCCTATTGCTGCTATAGGCTTACAGTAATTGCTAAACCCCAGGAAAAAGATACTTTATTGCATTTACTTAATGTGGGACAGTGTGAATCTGCATCAGTTGCAGCACTGTGGCAAAACAGGGATTAATCAGCCATTTTGCTTTTGGGCATCGTGTATTGAGAGGAAGAACATCCACCCAGCAGAGGGGTGGGAACCAAACAGCCCGCCTCAACCATTCTTACAGCAGAAGGAACTAATTTGCCCAGTACAAGTTGCTTGGAGGACAGAAAAGGGAAAATACAGTTCCTTCTTTCCTGGATCCCGAAAAGCAATGTCCAGAGGTCTGAGTGAATACTGCTGGAGAAAATAGCTTACTAGAGAGTGTTAGGGGCCATAATGGGCCTGCCAGAGCATCATACTCCCCAAAATTGAGCAGTTTCTGCGACTCTTAAAGGATCCGCACACCAATTCTGTTGTCCATAGCAAAGCACACTTAAATTGCAGTTTAGCTTACACTGACCCCTCTAGTCTGATACAAGGTATCAAAAGCCATATCTGACAGCGAAGATAGCACCCACTTGGACCGGAGTGATCCATCTGCATCAGCTGCAGCCACATGCTTCATGCCTCGTACTATGCCATACTACTTTGGGGTACTACTAAAAGAAGAGGGTGACTTATCAGAAAGAAGAAAAAGCATAAAAACATAAATAAATTGTGGAGGAAAAAGAGCGCAGAGAAAGGGAATTGCATGAAGCTTACAAAAATGCCAAGACTTCCTCTTAGCCGCCTGCTGAAGACAGCACACCTCATATGACACTACCAGATCCTCCAACCACTGAAAGTGATCTATCCAACGGTGAGGAGTCCACTGATACTGCTCCATGCAGTCCAGAACCACCGCTGAATGCAGAGCTTCTTGCTATGAAAGACCAAGGGTCTATCCTTTATTGCTCTCTGGAGAACTTGTCACCCACAAGGAAAAGGCCTACAGAGGATCCTCCAGAAGACGGTGATCCTTTAATTCCAAGTTACCCCACTGGAGGTCACCAGGGGATCACAAATGAAGCTTCTGCTGGAGTTGCAGCTGCAGAGAGCACCAGTGCTAGCATTGACAGCGATGAGGATGTGATGCATCTTAAAGAAGGACTTTTGCGCCCTCAAGTATGGGACCCAGGAGGAGGACTTCCAGCCCTTTCTGGAAGAGACCTCTTAGGCCCCTTTCACATGAGCGAGTTTTCCGCGTGGGTGCAATGTGTGACGTGAATGCATAGCACCCACACTGAATCCTGACCTATTAATTTCAATGGGTCTGTGTACATGAGCGTTTTTTTTCACGCATCAGTTCTGCGTTGCGTGAAAAACGCAGCATGTTCTATATTCTGCGTTTTTCACGAAGCCCTGGTCCCATAGAAGTGAATTGGGCTTCAGTGAAAAACGCATTGCATCCTGAAGCAAGTGCGGATGCAATGCGTTTTTCACTGATGGTTGCTAAGAGATGTTGTTTGTAAACCTTCAGTTTTTTATCACGCGCGTGAAAAACGCATCAAAACGCATTGCACCCGCGCGGAAAAAACTGAACAACTGAACACAATCGCAGACAAAACTGACTGAACTTGCTTGCAAAATGGTGCGAGTTTTCCTGAACGCATCCGGACCTAATCCGTATTGTTCGTGTGAAAGAGGTCTTACTGTGAAAAAAAAACATCCATTGGACTACTGGACCCACAACATTGACTGAGTCTGACAGGTGAGAACTTGTTAGCCCATCTGTTTTGTTCCATTGCCCTGTACGGTCCTCAACCAGATGGACATGGTTACTGTAAGTGGGAACCCCCCTTTGCTTTAAGGGTTCTCAACAAAATTGCTGCTATTTGATACCATACCTCATGTGGATTAAAAATAACTTTGATCTTTTTGCACTATCTTTGCACTGACATTTTTACTGTTCTGCAACGTTCAAGCACTTTAGCCCATTGTATGGACTCTCTTATGGGTACATCAATGTGACCTGTTATGCACTTTTTGAATGAATTTTGGACTTTATACTGTTAGCCAGATAGTTAGCATCATTGCTTCATTGCTCATATGGACTGTCTCTGAGGACGCTGAATACTAATGGTCCTATTTTGCCTTGTGTTAGTTCAGACAGCCTAGGTATTATATTGTATAATTTGTATATGTCCTTAACCTTGTTCTCTCCACAGACTTGGAAGAGGTAGAAGCCAGTATGTCCTGTGTCTTTCGGTTCATGTGCTGTTGCTACACAGGGTCGACCAAGTGGTAGAGTCACAAGCAAATCTAACATCAAGGGTAACCCCGCTGCTAGAATGTGAGTTTCGAGGGAATCGGCCCTTATGAGAACTATGGAAGACTGGTTCCTCCTCCGAGTTCTAGATGTCCTAAGGCATTACGCACTTAATGCGTAATATAACGTCTTAAGGTAAATACATGTAGCTACCAGTTTAGTCATCAAGGTGACCGTGCTGAAAGCCTTATTTAGACATTGGTGCTGGGAAGGGATTACAGGATGAAGCCACCTTTCTATTTCCGGGTGTCTCATAGTATAGTGAGGGGATTACAGTACATGACACCCCCACGCTCCATATACGACTTTGGCCATGTTGGGAATATTTGAGTGCTTGGTGCAGACCTTTGGTTCTCTGGTTATACCAAGAGGGAAACAGTAAATAGACACTCTACTCACACGGGCAGAGACCTGTAGGTAGCCATTGCTAATTCAATGTATGTGTATGTAATAGTAAATAGTCTAAAGCAGCACTTTAACTTTAAAAGGGAACCCTACAGCATACCCTATGCACAAGCCGAGGGCGGTCAGGACTTTACCCTCTAAAGGAACAACTTTTAGCAAATGAGGCAGTGGAAAAATGGCCCAATGGTCATTGAAAAGGGTCTAGGCAGAAGCCCTTCTGTCCTGTGTGGGAGGCTTAGTTTCATACTTGCTATGGGGCCCTTAATTCTCTATGTACGCCACTGCATGGATGTGAGCAAGAAGTGTTATGTACTAGACAAAGGATGAAGTGGGGAGTATGAGAGCTCAGAAAGTACAGTGTTATATAGATATGAAAGATTCTCTGGGGCTCAGAAGTGTAAGGTATAAGTGCTGTGTATATACTGTATATACTCAGCACATCCCTCTATTTTCCCTATTTTATCCCTGTTATAACACTTTGCAACCTCCTGACCCAACTTGGATGAATTTTTTGCGACTGTCGTGCCACAGTTGCAGTATGTCGCATGTCACACTGTGACAACATTGACTATCATTATAAAAAATGACGCTTCATACATGTTGCTGTGTAGCCCTAGCCTGGTATACAGTAGATGTTAAACCAACAGTGGCATTTTTCTTCTCTGTGTTGTGCTTTACTCCTTAGACCAGGTTCACATCACCTTTGAGTTTTCCATTTGTCAAAACTATCAGAAGAACAGAAAAAAAAAAAAACGGTGCCTGTATTTTAAAGGAAACCTGTCATCACCGAAACACCCCCTGAACTAGAGTAAGTGTTGTATAGTGTAAGTGATGCTGAATCCGAATATGTAAGTTTTATCTTCATACTCGCTTCCATTCCGACGCTGTGCTCCCACAAACTCGCAGTAAAATACACTCACTGGACTCTTCTTTGAGTCCTCTCCATTATGTGAGTGAGCACAGGAGTCCAGTGAGTGCATTTTACTGCTGGTTTGTCAGAGCACAGCGTCAGAATGCAAGTGAGTACGAAGATAAAAATTACATGTTCGGATTCAGCATCACTTACACTATACAACGCTTACTCTAGTTCAGGGGGTGTTTCGGAGATGACAGGTTCCCTTTAAGCACCTGTTATGTTCAGTTATTAACATTTTGCATCTGTCTTAGCCATTTCCATTTGAGATCTGTTATTTAAGACTTCTTCAGAAGAACAGAAGATTGAACAGTGATTTGAACCTGGTCTCACCCATGTACTTATCCAACAGTATAAACACCCCCCACAATCCCTCATGGAAGATTCTTACCTGATCCTGGCACCCAAGTCCCTCTGAATCCCTGCACGGCCACTGCTGCATCTCCCCTGTAGGCAGGGGGATTGTGCAGCCAATAGCAGGCCGTGGCAGTGACCAGCCCCTTGTATCACAGATGGCGTCACCCGTGATGCTAGGGAAGCATCAACACCACCTTGTTTTGTGCTGGATACAATATAAACTGAGATTGGACTTTTAAGACTGCTGAACGCAGGGACATCTGTCATCATGGCCCTGTTGACACACATCCCCACTATACAGATGTAGTACAGTTAACACTGGCGAAACGCATTGAGTAAGTGAGGGATACTGGTATGGCAGGGATATTTTTGGGCGGCACATGGCTCATAATTTATTTTCATTAGTAGATTCTGGTCTATATTATTTTACTAACTCTTAACATAATTAACTTAACCTCTCTTTCTTGTGAACTATGATGTACTAATGCGTTACTATGGCACTGATTTGCCTTGATATATAGAGCCCTACAGCTAGCCTCTTCCAATGTTCCCTCATTTATGTAATTTCACCTTGTAATGTGGACTCTTATGTATGTTTTAACTCTTGGATTTAAAAAATAATTTGATAATATATGATTGTTTGGACTCTTTATTGTAGGAGTTAGTTAACGCATCTAGTTAAGCATGTGTGTTAACTCTACTACATCGGTATATACATTATATATATTGTGGTGATGTGTATAGTAAAATGCACGGTAGATGTGTAGTGGGGGTATGTATCTTACTCAGTTGTTCAGTTTAGCTGGGTGAGATAACTGAAATCCTGAAATGCTGCTGCTTCAGCAAGGCATAGCTTACTGGAGTAACATGGGCCGGATTTGTTGGACTTGGAGACAGGTTGGTAGTGGGAGTCTTCCACACTCTTCCACTACAGGTGTTGTGGTAAGCTGACAGATTGCAGGTAAGGCCTGCTAGTGCAATCACGGAGGGATAAAACATCCCTCTGTGTATGTGAGTTGGAGAGAGAGGGCCTCAGGGAACAGACCTGCAGAGGGCCCGTGTGGTCCCAGCCAAGAGGGCTGGGGGGGGCCACAAGTCTGAGGAAGCCTGAGAGAGAGAAAGGCTGAGGAAGCCTGAGAGGTTGGAGCCTGCGGAGGCTCTGTGTGGTCTCAGCCAGGAGGGCTGAGGGGCCACAAGGCTTGGTATAGCCTAAAGTTTTGTGGGGGGGCAGCAGCGACGCCTATGGAAGAGGGTCGCACGGTCACAGTCGGGAGGACTGCTGGACCATCTCCCCACAAAGGTGCTAAGGAGGTCACAGCCAGTAGAGCTTGACCAGATGGCTGAGGAAGCCGCATCTAAACGCTGTGTGTGTGAACAGTGTTTTACTAGGTGAGTTAGGACCAAACCTGTGTTAGTCAGAGCCTAGACGGGCAGGTGTTTGTTTGGCAATGTTTGTTTTGTGCTGAAAACCAAATAAAGCAGTGTTGGACTTTAAAACCCTGTGTGTTGGAAGAATTCTGTGATTGTGACCCCCTGAGAGAGAGCGATCCCTTACTATATATATATATATATATATATATATATACACATACACACACACAGTGGGAAAAGAAAGTATTTAGTCAGCCACCAATTGTGCAAGTTCTCCCACTTAAAAAGATGAGAGGCCTGTAATTGACATCATAGATAGACCTCAACTATGAGAGACAAAATGAGAAAACAAATCCAAAAAATTACATTGTCTGATTTTTAAAGAATTTATTAGCAAATTATGGTGGAAAATAAGTATTTGGTCAATAACGCAAGTTCATCACAATACTTTGTTATATATCCTTTGTTGGCAATGACAGAGGTCAAACGTTTTCTGTAAGTCTTCACAAGGTTGGCACACACTATTGCTGGTATGTTTGCCCATTCCTCCACGCAGATCTCCTCTAGAGCAGTGATATTTTGAGGCTGTCGCTAGGCAACACGGACTTTTAACTCCCTCCAAAGGTTTTCTATGGGGTTGAGATCTGGAGACTGGCTAGGCCACTCCAGGACCTTGAAATGCTTCTTAAGAAGTCACTCCTTCAACCCAGCCACGTTTCATCTTCAATGCCCTTGCTGATGGGAGGAGGTTTGCACTCAAAATCTCACGATACATGGCCCCATTCATTCTTTCATGTACACGGATCAGTCGTCCTGGTCCCTTTGCAGAGAAACAGCCCCAAAGCATGATGTTGCCACCGCCATGCTTCACAGTAGGTATGGTGTTCTTTGGATGCAACTCAGCATTCACTCTCCTCCAAACTCGACGAGTTGTATTTCTACTAAGCAGTTCTACTTTGGTTTCATTTGACCATATGACATTCCCCCAATACTCTTCTGGAACATCCAAATGCTCTCTAGCAAACTTCAGACGGGCCCGGATATGTACTGGCTTAAGCAGGGGGACACGTCTGGCACTGCAGGATCTCAGTCCCTGGTGGCATAGTGTGTTACTGACGGTAGCCTTTGTTACGTTGGTCCCAGCTTTCTGCAGGTCATTCACTAGGTCCCCCTTGTGGTTCTGGGATTTTTGCTCACAGTTCTTGTGATCATTTTGACACCACGGGGTGAGATCTTGCGTGAAGCCCCTGATCGAGGGAGATTATCAGTGGTCTTATATGTCTTCCATTTTCTAATTATTGCTCCCACAGTTGATTTCTTCACACCAAGCTGCTTGCCTATTGCAGATTCAGTCTTCCCAGCTTGGTGCAGGTCAGCAATTTTGTTTCTGGTGTCCGACAACTCTTTGGTCTTCACCATAGTGGAGTTTGGAGTGTGACTGTTTGAAGTTGTGGACAGATGTCTTTTATACTGATAACAGGTTCAAACAGGTGCCATTACTACAGGTAATGAGTGGAGGACAGAGGAGCCTCTTAAAGAAGAAGTTACAGATCTGTGAGAGCCAGAAATCTTGCTTGTTTGTAGGTGACCAAATACTTATTTTCCACCATAATTTGCAGATAAATTCTTTTAAAAATCAGACAGATGTGATTTTCTGGATTTGTTTTCTCATTTGGTCTCTTTTAGTTGAGGTCTACCTATGATGTCAATTACAGGCCTCTCTCACCTTTTTGACTGGGAAACTTGCACAATTGGTGGCTGACTAAATACTTCCCCCCCTCACTGTATATATACACTCACCGGCCACTTTATTAGGTACACCTGTCCAACTGCTCGTTAACACTTAATTTCTAATCAGCCAATCACATGGCGGCAACTCAAGTGCATTTAGGCATGTAGACATGGTCAAGACAATCTCCTGCAGTTCAAACCGAGCATCAGTATGGGGAAGAAAGGTGATCTGAGTGCCTTTGAACGTGGCATGGTTGTTGGTGCCAGAAGGGCTGGTCTGAGTATTTCAGAAACTGCTGATCTACTGGGATTTTCACGCACAACCATCTCTAGGGTTTACAGAGAATGGTCCGAAAAAGAAAAAACATCCAGTGAGCGGCAGTTCTGTGGGCGGAAATGCCTTGTTGATGCCAGAGGTCAGAGGAGAATGGGCAGACTGGTTCGAGCTGATAGAAAGGCAACAGTGACTCAAATTGCCACCCGTTACAACCAAGGTAGGCAGAAGAGCATCTCTGAACGCACAGTACGTCGAACTTTGAGGCAGATGGGCTACAGCAGCAGAAGACCACACCGGGTGCCACTCCTTTCAGCTAAGAACAGGAAACTGAGGCTACAATTTGCACAAGCTCATCGAAATTGGACAGTAGAAGATTGGAAAAACGTTGCCTGGTCTGATGAGTCTCGATTTCTGCTGCGACATTCGGATGGTAGGGTCAGAATTTGGCGTCAACAACATGAAAGCATGGATCCATCCTGCCTTGTATCAACGGTTCAAGCTGGTGGTGGTGGTGTCATGGTGTGGGGAATATTTTCTTGGCACTCTTTGGGCCCCTTGGTACCAATTGAGCATCGTTTGCAACGCCACAGCCTACTTGAGTATTGTTGCTGACCATGTCCATCCCTTTATGACCACAATGTACCCAACATCTGATGGCTACTTTCAGCAGGATAATGCGCCATGTCATAAAGCTGGAATCATCTCAGACTGGTTTCTTGAACATGACAATGAGTTCACTGTACTCAAATGGCCTCCACAGTCACCAGATCTCAATCCAATAGAGCATCTTTGGGATGTGGTGGAACGGGAGATTCGCATCATGGATGTGCAGCCGACAAATCTGCGGCAACTGTGTGATGCCATCATGTCAATATGGACCAAAATCTCTGAGGAATGCTTCCAGCACCTTGTTGAATCTATTGCCACGAAGAATTGAGGCAGTTCTGAAGGCAAAAGGGGGTCCAACCCGTTACTAGCATGGTGTACCTAATAAAGTGGCCAGTGAGTGTATATATATATATATATATATATACACACAGAACTAAGATATAAGGACATGAACTTTCAGACAAAAACGGTTTCTGGGCTTAAGAATTGAATATATCAGGAAATAAGTGGATTTTTCTAGAAACAGGGAGAATTGTATATTGATATGTTACTGTTATCTGACAGAATCATTGAGGGAGTTTGTCTTTACATTGGAAGTTGTCATTATATATTTTTATATCATTATTTTAGTTATTTTCTGT